>JALGBA010000649.1:995000-1078625 GCA_023970755.1 Azemiops feae | reverse complement strand
TTTTTTTTTTTGTATTAAATAAAAATTATTTTGTTAAAAAAAAAAAAAAAAGTGGTGGTGCAACAGGTGAGGAATAAAATGGTGTTTAAGACAAGTTTCCCTTGCATAGATTTTTTTTTTAATCCTTTGATTCTGTCATGAGAGAGAGGAACTCTAGAGGCACAGATAATCTCAGTTATTTGCTTCTACAATTGATCTGCATTCTTCTCAGAAAAGACACATTGCAGATTTCTTCCTCTGCCCGGGAGGCATGGACAGCTTTAATTCATACAATTTAATGGGTGCTGCCAGGGCTGTCATCCTTTGGTACTTGGCTTTTATGACACCTCTTAAAAGATGATAAAAACAGGAAGAGAAGAGGCTAGCAGCTGTTCCACTTGGGACAGAGATTTCTTTCAACGACAGATTAATGAAAAGAAATGGTTCCATGCTAGGTATGTAGTAACATATATCCAGATAGGACAAGCAGCTTTAAGCTTGGCCATCACAATATCTGAACAGAAAGTGCTCAAAGAGTGACATATCTTAAACACTGCCCATTGCTTATGTCTCCAGATCAGCAGAATAATAAAACAGTAAAGCAAGAGAAGAAAGCCTACTGCTATCTACCTTCATTTAATTCATTGGAAAGGTTCTAGACCAGGGGTCTTCAAACTTGGCCCTCTTATGACTTGTGGACTTCAACTCCCAGAATTCCTCAGCCAGCATGCCTGGCTGAGGAATTCTGGGAGTTGAAGTCCACAAGTCATAAGAGGGCCAAGTTTGAAGACCCCTGGTCTAGACCTTCTTCACAGCTTAAGGATGTTTTAGCATTGTGTACTAGATTTACATTTCACAGTCCTTCTTCTCTAACTCCCTGGCCAATATGTTTGAAAGGATTATTTCTCTACAATAATGCCCATTTTGATTAAGAAACAAATTGCAACTAATGAGCAGTGCCTATAAACTGAATTGCACTCACAGGAGAAAAGGACCGAAAGCTTCATTAGTATAAAAAGTTCTGCACTTTGAGCAGATGGATACCCTGTAGATAGCCAGACAGCTGGCAACCACTTTCATTTGTTGCTGCAGATGCAATTGGGTTAACTGGCAGAGCCTCGTTGGTACATAATTCCTCACTTAACAAAGATCTGTGGAAATGTGGAACTCTTCACCTACTAAATCAGCAAAACAGTATCACCACTTTCATTTATCAAAAGGAGAATTCTGAATTAATCAATACCTGCATTGGTTCCTTAGAAGCAGTAGAAGAGTACCTGTATGGCTGCTTTCTCTTCCTTAGGAAAATTTGTGTTTATAGTTGCCCACATTTTAGCTCAGTTCCACAATCCTTTAGATATTCGTCTAGATGTGAACAAATTTAAGAAGACAAATACAGATCAAGCAGGTATGCAAGTACAAGTAGTCCTTGACTTACAACTGGTTGCTTAGCGACCATTCTAAGTTGCAACAAATCCTCCCCCAAAGCTACTTACCCTCCAATTTTGAAGTTCTGACCTTGCCCCCCTCCACCATGGTCATGTGATTTCATTTAGGATGGCTGGCAATCCGCCTGCATTTACAGCTATTTGCAAAACACTACGGTTGTGTGATCACAATTTACACTGTTTTTGCTGCAAACTAGCACATGATTCCAGTTTTTGGCAAAAAACATCCCATACCGAAGCACAGATTCATTTAACCAGCATGGCATTTGCTTAAAGATTGCCACAAACAAAGGTTGTAAAATTAGATCTGGTCATGTGGGTGACCCATTTTATGACCATCATGATTTACAACCATACTTGCCAGGCTCAATGACAGTCATAAGTCGAGGAGTACCTATACTTACAGTGATGATCGGTATTTTTTTATTCCAACAGAGATAAACTTCTTAAGCTAGCTTCTATAACATAGCTACCAGCTCTGACTTGTAGATGATCATACTCATATTTGTTTCTTTGTCTACAGGAAAGCAAGCTTGCAAGTGCTTTTAGGAGCATTCTCCACTTCTCCCACAGCTTGACATCATATGGTCTGTAATGAAATACCCATAGCTAAGACAGACTCCTAGAAAACCCTCAGAGCAGGCTTCATGAAATGTTTAAACTAGCAAATCAACCTGGTGCGTATCCCTTACTGTCCCACCCGCCATGGTTAAAATTTCACAAGAATTTGACAGTTTTCTTCCTTTGGTTTCCTTCATAGATGAAGGAGCTGACCAGGCTGAGCCCAAGGGAGGGGTCAAATGCATCATAAGTCCCTTGACAAGTCCCTTCGCGCCTGCAAGAGATCTAAATCCAGCCCATTTTGAATGCCTCTCTTATCCTTCCTGCATTTCCCTTAACAGTGAGTTGGCCAGATTCTTGTAGAGAGCTTAAGCTTGCCATAAATCTTTATAACTCATTTGAACTGAATCTCCTATTTTACCTGGCGCTTGATATTAGGTTCTAAGAAGATAATATCTCATAACAGTAAATTGTATCAAAATGTCAGATTTACAAACCAAGGTCAGTAGTCCTCACGTAATGACTGGTAGTTTTATGGTTGTTCGAAATTATGACATCAATGGAAAAGCTACTTTACAGCCTATAAAATACTCTCTGCCATCATCAATGGTCATGCCACCACCATCCCACCTGCAATCACATGACTGCAGGCCAGGTGGATCAGCTTTACGGCCAGTTGTGGCATCCCGTGGTCACATGATTGTGATTCATGATATTTTTTGCCACTTTCTGGCATTTTTTGCCAATTTCTGACAAAACAACAACAACACCCATTCAAAGGAATGGGTTCACTTAATAACCACAGCATTCGCTTAATGACTGCTGTATTTTGCTTAACGACTGCCATGAAAAAGGCTGGAATAGTACTTCCTGTACCATGAGTGCCTCGACTTACAACCACAATGAGTTATGACTGTAATTCTGGGATCAGTTACTGTTTTACCTGGAGAGGAAACTACTGCACAGAGAACACACAAATTTGCTATATATGTCTTAGAAAATTGCCGTGTAAATTTTTTCAGGAAATTTAAAGAGAAATGGGTAGACTATTTCATAGGAGTGACTAGCATACCTTTATAGAATGTGCTATTTATGTTTGTTTGTAAATACAAACACATACACAAACACACACATGCAGAAGGCAAGCTGAATTTGCATATGTATATTCAGCTTTATGTATATTGTATATTGCATATATAAACCTGATGACTAAAACTCAATTAAGCCTGAAATTAGACTGAATATAGCAAATATAGAACATGATAGAAAAATCAGCTTCTTTGAATCCATAAAGTAAAATGCATTTAAGTAATATACAGGTTAAACACCATACACCCTATTCCTTCTGTTAATGCAAAGATATAGTGGGATCACAAAAATTGTTTTATTATAGTCATAAGTCTTAAAGTCTCAAAACTACGGACTAGATTCAAATTCCTAAATAGGCATGTGTGGATGATGCAGACCACAGACTTTTATGAGCAAAATTAGCATCACATCTTTGTTTGTGAAAATTCAGCCTTTAAGAAATATGCAGGAATAATATCACCAAATCATTTATGTTTGTGCCTTGGCCCTGGACCCTAATTCTCTGAGTCAATTAATCTTATTGCAGTCAGACCTTTCTCTCTTCCTTTCTTGGTATCTTTTCAACAAGGTTTTGGAAAACAAATTAACCACCTACACTGTATCTCTGACATAGTTTTATTCCAGGCACCTCTTCAGTATTTTGGTGTAGAATAGTATGTGGCATAATCCTCTAAAAAAACATGTACATTGAACATATGTGGCTTCTATAATTTACACAACGAATAGAAAATTGAATATTTAGGCAACTCTAACGCAAAGGCACTAAATTACAAAGAGTTAATTAAAAAAATACCAAACTATTAATTGAAAGTACTGTACTGGAGTTCCACATGCATTTGCTATCTTATGAGAAGAAGCTCCATGTCTTCTAAGTTTTTCCCATTGAATTTAAAAGGACTAAGTGAATATAGAATTGTTGCATAATTGGTCCAAGATTAATACTGAAAGGATTTGTGTTCATTTCTTTTCTTGTAAGTTCCTCTTTTCCTCCTGGCTCCTGTTTTAGAAACACTGGAATTCCATAGAGTATTTCCATCCCAGAAGCACAGAGAAGAACAGGAAATACCGACTCTTCCTGTTTGCAAGCCAAGAGGTAATTTTCTTCCCATTCCTGCCCAGAACTTCTCATTTAATGCAATGAATGGCCATAATTGTTTTTTTCCAAGTAGCAACATAAAGAAACCACCTGCCTCCCATACGAAACAGGGAAGCCAAGAGCCTGGACTATAAAAAAAAAGGCTTGGACCTGGATTCTCAGATTTGGACATAAAAGTTGCAGTCTAGATCAGCATGAGATTATCTCAGCAACCCAATATTCTTTCTTGAATACCTGACATTAATTTTATCCCCAAACATTTTTTAAAAAAAGATAAAATTAATGCACTTGTGCACTAGTGACCACATGGCCTGCATGTGCAGAAAATTGTGGTCAGTTTCTCTCTGTTAAATCATTGACTGGTGGGATGTACCAACTATGCCATGGACCAAACATTCACTAATTACTGGGCAGAAACAGTGTGCACCTAAATCATGAGGTAATCATTTAGTATCATTTAGTAAGCAGGCATTACAAACTCAGGATGGAAGCCACAATCTAGACAGCTCTATTTATGGAAGAATTGGGAGGGGGGTGTAATTCATTAAAAGGTTATTCTGTCTTATCTCTTATAGAAACATAATTTTTGCTGGGATTGGTAAAATATGACATTTGCTATAATCAGGGGAAAGAACGAAAAACATTCAGATGAAAGAAAGTTTCTAAGGCACTCAAGTCTTACTTGATGGTAGGAAATGAGAAGACAAACAGATAATACCTGCTACTTCTCTCATCTTGTTAATATCCCTCCAGAAATAGCTCCTTTATTGCAAAAAAAAAAAAGCACCAACAGGTTATAATCAGATACAGTATATCTCAGGCAAGAACTTTTTTTTAAGGCTTACTTGATTCCTATTCCTAAAAATTGCCTTTTACTAACTAATATCCATATTTGTAACATAAACTAATGCTCAAAACTAGGATTTATCAGGGCTTAGAATGATAAATGCCCTGTCCAGATGTTTCTGTTAAGAGTTTATTCCTGTTGAACAGTTGAAAAAAAAACTAAACCAACATACTCATCAAATAAAACACACTAAGCTGATAATTAATTTTCTTTTAATCATGACCTTGTTAAATGGAAGCTAGGGATCATAAAACATAGTCAAGTACATCCAAAATATAACTTATCCGGAACTTGAAGAATACTAGTGGTATTTAAAGAACACCTCCTAGAGAACATATTTACCAGGTAGTCAGGCATCTAATTTCAGAAGCCCCCCTATAGTAAGAGACAAGCATCGATCAGATATGATTGTAACAGAAATATACATTTTGAAGCATCCTTGTTTATGTTTTTATTGACTGGAGAATCAACTCTGTCTTTGGTAGCATATTTCAGGTGATGTTTGAACATTCAATATGCCTTCACATGCTTAAGCTCTCAAGGTAAAAATTGCACAAGACAGCTACAATTCTACTTTTGCTATTCCTTGAAGATGCAAATCCAGTTACACTGCAATTTGATTTGTAAAATCTGAGCCGAATAACATCTACTTTTATAACTCGGCATCAACTATTTCATTTTCAGCAAAGCTATGACCCATATTGCTTAGTTTGTATCTCCTTAGCCTCCTATAATATATTTAACTTCAAATCACTTCTAACTAGTCATACTTTATTACCAAATGTGACTGCAAACAAATCCTTCCCCATTTTGTTCAACTGATTTTGTACTAACCCTGAATAGCACAAAGCTCCTAGATAAATGAATATTGAGAGAGAGAAGTGCCCATGAAATAAACATAGGTACTGAAGAACACAAAGGTGATGAATAAGACTTTATATAACCCTGCTGGTGTCACAGACTGAGAAACACAACACTGGTGGAACAAAAGCCATTGTACTGAACTAGTGAGGAAGATAAAATTAATTTGGTTCGGATTTTAATAAAACTAATCATGTGTATACTTTGTGTCCTAATCTGACAACCAGAAAACAATTATCCTTTTTTGTACTGGTATTCGGTTTTGGGCAAAGCTGTTTACTTTTTAAAACATGCAAAAATCCTGGATAAAACATCTGTTTGTGTGCATGGAAATCCATATGAAATTTTCAAAGACAACACTGAAAACATTTGCAAGCTAACAAGGAAGTTGCCATGGGTGTGTTTAGGTTTGGGGAAAATACAAAGTGGGTAAAAAAAATGAAATAGATTTCTTCTTCTTTATGCTGAACTAACCTTGAAAGCTAAAGAAGGGTTTCATACAATATTGTACATTCTTCATACCCTGTACCTATTCAAAGCCAAATAAAAATACATTTGTATCATTCAGCTGTGTTTTGAGAACAGGATACCAGTGAACAGGCTCACTATGTCAGGCTTCATGCCGAGGTTAGGAATAAACCTCAACTCTCCCCATATCCAGAAACTTGTTTATAGCAGTAGTTCCAAGATATGAACCAGCTAGATTAGTTGCTTTATTACACATAGGTATAAAGCCATATGAGGTTCTGTGGACTGCATTAAACAGAAAACCAAGGAAAGAAAGCGAAAGAGAGAGAGGGAGGGAGGGAGGAAGGGAGGGAGATGGAAATTTGGCCATTTTCATTGTGGTCTTAAGACTGGGAGGCACCTGCTCAATGTTGACATAAAAGTACAACTGCTGGCCAGCTTTATTCTTTACAAACTGAAGCGTAGATTGATATAAAATTCAAAACCTCCTGAAATACCAGGAAAGCTGGAAGGTAAAGCCCAAAACAATGACATTGCAGACTATTAATGAAGAACTGGAAATGATTCAGCTGTGCTGTAAGCAGGGACACATTAAGTCAAGGAATGCCATACTAGAATAGCATGCCTGGAGATGAGATAACATTGTTATTGCATTAGTAGTGTTACGGAGGGTCAAAGGGAGACAGTGTCATGACATTGCAATGCAACACAACCCTTTACATGTCTACATATGGTTTAAATCCAAGTCCATAAGGGCTTGTGTTGTGATGTCGGAACACACGTTCTGTCATTCCTTGTTAGGAATTGAAGCTTAAGATAAAAGAGTAGTATATGCATGTAACGTCAATATAGATTTTCTGATCTTCAGCTGAAGGTCATCATATTGTCATCACTGAGGTTTGTTACCATCTCAGATTCTGACACTTCTAGAGCTATATATTTCTCTTTCTAAGTTCTCTGGAATGGTGATGGAAAATGCATGTGCAGACATAAATACATCAGCTCATTGCAAAGCTAATTCTTTATTTTATCTCAGGACGTAATACTTGTTGGAAAATTAATGAAATATGTTGCAGCCTTGTCTTTCTTCTCTAACAGGGCCACAAGAAAGAGATTGGTAGCACTGGTTTTAGTTTCCACCAATAAATTAAAATGTGTCTTCTTATTTGAACAGGAACAAAATATGGCTTCTTGAAACCATGATGTCAAATCTTAGCTTATTTGTTTAAACTGTATTTTAAATAAATTAGATTTCCCCACTTAACAGAATAACAGAACAGAATAACAGAATAACAAAGTTGGAAGGGACTTTGGAGGTCTTCTAGTCCAATCCCCTGCGCAGGCAGGAAACCCTATACCATTTCAGACGAATGAATGAAATTAATGAAATAACAAACTTAAATGAAATAACAAACTAGGTAAGTGGAAACTAAAGCAAGTCCTCCAGATCTCCTCACAGCTGCACTGAAGGAAAAAGTGGACAGCAAAAGCTTATATGCCTAAGGTTAATTCACGGAACACTGAAGAATGGATTTGTGTTATATCCACATAAGACTAGTAGATGTTCTTAAAATCTGAATTTGCCAAAGAGTTTCCAATTTCAGTTCTTTGAAAAATGTATCTGCATGATTAAAAAGTACACTTTGTGACATTCAGTTTTAGATCTTTGACAAACAGCTTCTAATCAGGAGGGTTTTTAGAAATATAAGATAGAAACATCACCTGTGTGAAGTATTCCGCATACACCTCAAGCTCACATCCTAATTTAATTTATATTCTTGTTTTTATAAACCCAATGGTAAACTAAGGATTAAACTGTATTAATATATAACTGGCACTAGCTCTGTGCAATAAAAAAATGACTACAGCCTTTAACACAATCCCTGAGGTGGCATCTAATTTCAATGAAAATCAAAAACTAAATGGTTCCGCCACTTCATAAACTCAATGTATCAATGCATCAGTAATCCGTGAATCCCTAGATCTAGGCACAGAATTGGGGGGGGGGGGAATCTGCCAATAATTCAATATGGATTTAATGTAAGGCAAGGGCGAAGGTATCCAATACTTCTGTTATTTTATGTGAGTTGATTACTAGCAATCGCATCTTATCATGGAGATTCTGTGAAGCAGTGACTTCATCCATTTTTTACTTCTGTTAAGCCCACCTGGATTGTTTCCTGGAACAGGGACCTATCAAGATTATGTCTGCTAAATCATAATTTTGGTACATACATTCACATCCATGAGATCCAAGATAGTCATTTCATCAAGTCAGGCTGCCTTGCTCACAGAACATGCAAGAATCACTTCAACTCATCTACCTGAGGCTATTTTGCCCTCAAAAGTCTAGGTTTACTCTCTCACTGCTTTGATGACACATCTTTCAGGCAATTCTGATTTCTGTGTACTGCCAAATACAATGGATTTCAAAGTTTTTAAAACCAAGCACTACAAGTTTTACTTGTGGGGTTCTGTTAAGGGAAGTCATTTATTTATTTCTCATAATTATTTTTATAAATAACTCCGGGCAATGAACATATCTATTTTCCCCGCAACAACCTTGTGAACTGGGCTGAGCTATCAGAGAGTGACTGTCCCAAAGTCTCTCTCTCTCTGTCTCTCTGTCTCTCTGTCTCTCTCTCTCTCTCTCTCTGTCTTTCTCTCTGCTAGCTATATCTACCTACCTACCTACCTATCATCTATATGTCTGTTTTATATGAACCAGAAAACTTATATAGGTTTTCTGAAATAGATTAGATCAGGTTCTTTCTGCTCCTATGATGAATTTGTGAGCAGGAAGGTCTTTTTTAAAAAAAACAAAAACCACAAACTGACATCTACATAATATATAGAAATTGGGGAACATTGATTTGAACCTATGTAGTTTTGCGCAGGAGTAACAAACTAGAGTCTACTAAATTTAACATTCTAGCTCAAGAGCCATAGTGGCGCAATGGTTAGAATGCAGTATTGCAGACTAACTCTGCCCACTGCCAGGAGTTTGATCCTGACTGGCTCAAGGTTGACTCAGCCTTCCATCCTTCTGAGGTTGGTAAAATGAGGACCCAGATTGTTGGGGGCGATATACTGACATTTGTAAACCTCTCAGAGAGCACTGTAAAATACCGTGGAGCATTACATAAGTCTAAGTGCTATTGCTATCTCCTGATTTAGATTAATAGCACAGTACTAGAGCTGTATCCCCAGTTTATTCTAACTCTGGCACAAACATGCCGTAGCAATATCTTTTTTTCTGCAGTTACTCCAAACATTGCCTTCATCTATTTCTCAGTCCATGCTATCAATTAATAGTGCATTGGAGAAGGCAATAGTAAACTATTTCTGTGTTTTTAGCAAGAAAACCACATGGATAGAAAATATAAAATAACATCCAAGATAACTTAGGAGACATTCCCTATTTACAAGAACCTCTGCCACAGAAAATGAAGTAAAATCAGCACTCCAGTCATTATCAAGTCAAAAAGCTACTGGAGCTCATAGAATATTTATTTAATTTAACATGCTAGAAAAATCATGTTTAGGATCATCCACCACAGATTAAAGCCCTACGTGGAAAAAGAGATGCCAGATGTTGAAACTGGCTTTGGAAAAGGTCAAGCAACACAATACATTATTGCTGATGCATGCTAGATAATTAAAAAAGCCAAAGAACATCAAAAAGCGTCACTATATGCATCAGTGATTAAGGAAGGCTTTCAATTATGTCAATCATGTCAAGCTGTGAAATGTGCTCAGAAAAATTAGAAACCCAGAACATCTCATTGTTCTTACCTGTATATAAGTGTCTCATGAGATGTTCTGGGTTTTTCAGCAAGCCACAGTACAGACAGAGTATGGTGAAACAGATTGGCTTCAGTCAGATTGGCAAAGGAGTGTGACAAGGCTGTATGTTCTCCCCTTATTTATTCAACCTATATGCTGAACATATATTAAGAGAGGCTGGCTAGGAAGAAGATGAGTATTGTTTTAAAACTGGAAAATGAAATATCTATAATCTGCCCTATGCACCAAAAAGATCTAATAATAAAAAGCAAGGAGCACAGTAAAAATAGGAATAAAATTAACTAGAAAGAAAATCAAACTAATGACACCAGGTGCAACAACAACTTATATTGAAATCTCAAAGAGGGGAATAATTTCTGCATTTTAGAATCAACCATCAACAGTAAAGGAACCAGCAGTGAGGAAATATGCTACAGACTAGCACTTGGTAGACCAGCCACAGAAAAGATATTCAACTGCCATGATCTGTCTATACCCACAAAGAACAGAATCATGCAAGCCATGGTATTCCCTGCAACATTCTATAGAAGTGAAATTTTGTTGTTGTTGTTAGTTGCGAAGTCGTGTCCGACCCATCGCGACCCCATGGACAACATTCCTCCAGGCCTTCCTGTCCTCTACCATCTTCTGGAGTCCATTTAAGCTCACTCTTAAGTGAAATTTAGGCTTTAAATAAGCAGGTAGAAAAAGTATTGATGCTTTCAGTGTTGGAGAAGATTCCTGAGAATACCATGGAGAGTCAAGAAAATAAACCAATGGATCGTCAAACAAATCAATCTATATTCTCACTCAAGGTTCAAATGCCCAGCCTCAAATTATCCAACTTCAGATATGTTATGCAAGGTTGCAGAAATAATGCTGGGAAAGATGGAAGAAAAGAAAAGAAAAGAAAAGAAAAGAAAAGAAAAGAAAAGAAAAGAAAAGAAAAGAAAAGAAAAGAAAAAAGATGACCAGTAGCAACGAGTGCACCTTTGGAAGATCTGAAAGACCAGGCTAGGGACATAACATCATGGAGGAAAACTATCTATGTAGTCACTATGTAGTCAACAACAACTTGGTGGCACATAATCAATCAATAAGTTATGTTTTGAATAAGTGACATATTTATTGCGATCCTAAATAATTTCCAGATGTGTAGCTCTGTTAGTTTATTGCAATGATGCAAAAAAGAATCTTTTGACACTTAGTCCAGCGTATTTATTATTGCATGATTTTTTGTGGATCACAATCTACTGTAAGATGAATGGAAGAGCATTAACAGATTGTGCCATAGTGATACATATATAAGGACGAAACCCATTGTCAGCTCTGCCTGCATGTCTTATCTTGCAACACTGCTTAAGACCAAACAATATTATGAATAGCAGTAAGGAAGTTACCTTTATCTTCCAAACTGCCATCATCAATCAATTGTGCCCCATACTGGACAAACTGAACTCAGTTTGATCCCCTTTCCCAACTTGTGAGAGAAGGTTCAACTCCCCGGATCCCTCAATGACTGACTTCAAGGTGATCCTTCAGAAAGGAGCTTTAAAGCCTGAATTCTTAATTAAAACAATCCAGTTAAAAGCTGTCCGGGGATTTAAGGCATTTTCTTTTAGATTAATGAGAAACCAGTTAGATCAGAATCAAGTAATTAAATGCAATTCAAGTTTGTTAATAGCCATTGTCTATTAAGAAATACTGCCTCTTTTCTTTTCACCATCCTCCCTTCTCTACTCCCCACCTCATAACCAAGTTGAATGTATATATAAAACAGTCCTCTCTCAGGGATATGATACCCAACTTTGCTAATCTTTAAGTAGACACAAGACTCTTAATGGTAACAAACCGATTTATTTCCAATTAAAGATTAATTGAAATTTACTAATCACCAAAACTAAAGTTAACTAAGCATGATTAAAATAACAATGCACTGATGAGTGCATTAACAGAAAAAGGCTCAATTACATTTAAAATCATGATTTTCCCATCAGTACATCTCATCACTACATTATATTAAGGGTCTACATTATGGCTTGTAGTTATTTCTGCAGTCATTACACAGAATGTGATGAAATGAAAATAACAGGAAGACTGGTGGGAGTCACTAACGTTTTGTGCAGACCCAAAAGATCACAGATAAAATTTGGATTCAAATGTTACTCTAGATATGCTAGTTTTTCATATGTGTGGATTTATAAAGACATAAATGCTAAATACTGTACATATTCACCCCGCCCCAATGCACTTTCATTCTGGAATCAGGCATTCCAATAAGCTGTTTTTGTGACTATTGGAGCTGGATGTCATATTATTACTATATTAGACATGTAATTAAAGGTCACTCTGAAATGGCTAATCCCTGTGTGCCTTGTATCCAATGAGATACGTGAAACCTGTAAATAGGACCACACTGATCCTATCACGTCTCAATCAGATCCCACCTTTAGGCTGCCTTTATGTACTGAATTGCACCTAGAAATTCACAGTACTGTATGTCCTGGATGTTATAGCTCTTTATGACTGAAGGATTTCAGTAATAAATAGCAAAATGATAAGCGTGACAACTTTCATTCAGTATTGGAAATTTCTAATTTTTCAAATCAAGTGAATGTTGTTCTCACTGCTTGGTTATCCATCTGTTTTAACTTATGCCATCAATTTTTGCATTGTCATAATAAAAGATTTATTAGAGTAGACCTGGGATCAGACGAGTGTTTTCATCTATATCAGTACTTCTTGACTTATACAAATTTGGGTTCATTCTGAAATATTTATTATGAGGGCAAATAATGCCTCCATTAAGTGTGCATATTTTCAATGGCAATTCTGTGGGTCAAATGTTGCAAGAACAAATATATTGAATAAAGGTGGTTTATGTTGCTAGGCAAAATCCCCCCTTGAAGCCTTTTCAGAGCATTCCAGGAACTGTCCCTATGAAAAGGGTTGTTTTTCTGTTTTTGGTTGAGAATATAATGACTTTTGGCTTATCAGTATGATTCACTGGCTAGTACATCCCGCTCTCGAGTTCTTGGTAATTCAGTAAAACTAGCTCTTGTTCTATTTTATAAATATGAAGGTTTGAGCTTTTCAAAGTTCCAACTTCAAAAAAAGTCTTGGAGGATTTCCAGACCACTAGCCCTATTTCTTTGCCAAAACTTCACGGAACATATTTAAATGAATGTGGCATCATTCTGAGTTGGCTTTACCTTTGTCAAGGTCTATGATGACAGTCAGGGTGCTCTTATCAAGGGTGTGCCTTTTTTCCTGCAAATCTAGACCATGGAGAGTAGCTTTACCAGTGATCCCTTTAGCTATCTCCAAAACAGGCAATAGGTAAATATCCTTTGCATAAGGAAACCTTTCTTAGAAGTTGAAAACTTCTCTGGGAAGTGTGGATAATTAACACAGTAAGTGTCTCAGAGACTTAGTAACCAATAAGGGAAGGGGGAAGGGAAGAGAATGGTGTAGACATGTTGTGGTCACTATTGTTTTAATGGTTTGTTCTCTGCATATTGCAGTTTTATAACAGTCATATTTAATGTCATTTGAGTCACACGTAATATCCACCAACATAGCAACCAAGTTTAGGAAGCACCAACAGGTAAGGCAAACCTCACTGGTCACTCCTGTATGGACCAATCTGCCAGCGCCTGGCTTTTCCTTTTAGGCATAGGTCTCCAAACATGGTTGGCTGAGGAATTCTGGAAGTTGAAGACCATAAGTTGCCAAGTTTGGAGACCCCTGCTTTTAGGGATTTTTCACTTATCATTAGTCTCTGTGCCTTTCCTCCTCTTTCCCAGATGTTTGCATACATGGATACCTTCAGTCCTTCCTATTTCTGAAAATAATGCAGTGTTTCTATTTTTTTTTTCTTTTTGCTCCTTACACTGCGATTATAGCTCCAATACTACAATAATCAGAGCAATAGGGAACAGTTTATTCTTTCATTCCTATGTTCTTCTGTAGGTCCATGGAAGCCTTGTAGCAAGGAAGAAGTGATAGTTCAGCTTCACAAATGCCCACTGGGATATGTAAGATTGAATAAAACATATTTTTTCTAGGGTTCTGGGTAGTAGATTAAATAACAGGCTATTGTTGGATCGACCGCAAGATTTTAATAAAGCAATCTCTAACCAGCAAAGAACATGCGTGTTGAATCTGCTAGGGGGTGCAGTTGGCATTTGCTCAGCAAAGATAATGCCAGGAGGACTGGTATGGCACTTACTGGCACCATGGATCCCTAGAAGTTCCTGAAGATTTGGCGACCATGGCAAGGTATGGAGATGGAGTCAGAGACTACAAAGCTGGAACAAAAGCTGGAACAGAAGATAATAGCAGTGGGTTGTGAGCTGACCATAAAAAATTGAGGTTGATACCTGCAGTTTGGGTGGAATCTATGGGAAGGCACCAACAGTACAAATAAAATCAGCCAAATAAAATCAAGGACATCAGCCAAGCTGGTAGGACAAAGTTGCACCTGACGTCAACCTGAACTATTGGAAGCTCATCCTATATTGAAGAGTCACTACAGGGGCTGGTGGAGTGCTTGTAACACTATAGGCAGGCATTTCGTAGAGGCATCTTCACCTTGCTCTGATATAGGTACTTCCCGACTTACGACCGGTCACTTAGTGACCGTTCTAAGTTATGATGGAATTCCCCCTACAACTCAGTTTCAAAGTTCCAATGTTGCTTTCCACCCCCACCCCCATGATTACATAACTGCATTTTGGGCAGATAGCAACTGACCCACATTTATGGCCATTTGCAGTGCTGTGCAGTCACGTGACTGTGATTTACAACATATTTGCTGGAAACCGGCGTTTACTTCCAGTTTCCTGCAAAACTGGTGCATAGAGAACAATGGGTTGGCTTAGCAACCCCAGCATTCACTTAATGGCCGCCATGTTCACCTAACCCTCACCGCAGAAAAGCTTGTAAAAGCAGGCCTGGTTATATGTAGGACTCAATTATGGTCATAAGTCGAGGATTACCTTTATGGTTTTTTGGCAAGCCACACACACATACACACACACACAGACACAGACACACAGACACACACACTAGAAGCAGTGAAGTGGAGAATTGATAGAGCAAAGGTAGTGTATTTAGTGGGTTTTCCCTGAACATATATGGTCTTTTCTGTTCTTTATTGTTTTTAGTTTTTTAAAGTATAAGTCACTCAAGGTTGCTCTGGAATCAGGCAGCTTTTAAATCTAACACAAAATTTTAAAAAAAAACAAATAAAATAAAATAAAATCTGTTCTGTCCCTACTACTTCCTCATTGTTTTCTTTTCCTTTCTTGCCGTTTTTATCTGCTGCAGTCATTTTATTGTTCTGCATGTTATTTGATATTCTGCAATATCACTTGGGAAAAGTTTCCTTATTTATTTTTTGTTTGTTTGGGGGTTTTTTGGACAATATATTCTACCTTGCATGCTGAGAACATAATAATAATAATAATAATAATAATAATAATAATAATAATAATAATAATAATAATAATAATAATAATAATAATAATAATAATAATAATAATAATAATAATAATAATAATAATAATAATAATAATAATAATAATAATAACAACAACAACAACAACAACAACAACAACAACAACATAAAATAATAAAGTTGGAAGGGACCTTGGAGCTCATCAAAGCCAATCATCATGAAAGATACTATAAAATCGTCCAATGCAGTCCACAAAAGCAATGAAAGCATAATCCAGTGCATGAATAAATCAACATAATTACATCTATCAATATTATATTGTTTTCTGGTTCTGCCCACTGTCTATAATCTGCAGGTCACTGAAAACAAATCACCATTGCTTTACACTATCACTGAACAGCAAACGATTGTAGGTAAAGAGTTTCGAAGTTGCTGCCAATCCTCTGGCAGCTCTAGAGAGGTTGGTATTCTTAGTGTGACGATATTCAGAGAAAATTTATTTTTAGCTCACTATGGAACAGGTGACTGGAAACTCTTTCAAATGTACCAAAATCATTTTGGATGGAATACAGTTCTGTTGAGCTCTGTTGACATTAGCGCCACCTGGGAGAGTCCTCTTGTTTCTCATTTCTCTTTTTCCAGTTAGGATTCCCATATGTGGTTAGCCTGCTGCTTCCATGTTTAGAAGCTAAAAATGGGTACATAATTGCAATTCACAAGATATAATCACAGGATCAAGATCTAATCATAGATACAAGGAGCCAGGCATTGCAGTAGAAGCCCCATCTGAGTGGAACAGCTTATCTTATAGATATCAAATTAGTGGTTTCTGATTCAAAACCAAGGTGCAACCTCAGACAAAATGAAAAGTAGGTGACCTCCCAAACATTCAGGCACACCGTAGTTAAACACGGAAGTTCTGAATGGACCACTGGCTGGCTTCTGCTACATCAAACGCCTACCTATCCAAACACACATAATAGACCAGCTATACCAAGCATTACCCTTCTAGGATTCAATGCCCGTTGTTTATATCATTCCTCTGTTGTCATCCTTCCCTTATCCTACATAGATTAAACCATACTTCCAAGCAGTAAAGCACTGCCCTTCTTATTTGTGCCATCTGAGATGTGCCACCCTCTCTATAATCAGAGAGGGCCCTTGAATGATCAGAAAAAGGAAAGACTAACAGTGGGTCACATTAACTAGCCCATAATCCAGACAGTAGTACTGAGGCTAGCAAAAGTGTCTAATTTTAGAGATGGACATTTTTTCAGAGGCCCTGGGTGTATAGTCTTTGAGTGCCATGATGGGGGCAACGCACTGAAGATAAATTATGCAAAGACATAAATAAATATTTAGTAATTTAATTTTAAATGTATTTTAATGGATTCATTCAATAGATTGAATATTTGGTTTCTATCATATTAAACATGTCAATTTAAGGGGGAGGTTCTGAAGGCTTCATCCCAAAGCCTGCTTGAGGGAGATAGCTTTGGCACTTTCTTATGAAGATGCTGGAGAGGGATCCCAATGTAACACTTTCTAACAACAAAGAAATCTCCCATGTGACAGCTGTAGGGTATTTATTGAAAAATATTCAGGATGTTTATTGAAAAATATCCAGGAAATCCTGCAAGAGAGAAATGCTTATGTAGTGGTCAATCAATTATTGGGTTCCTGTGGCACAGGGTTCCTGTGCCTCAGGCAGTGGCTGACAGACAGCATAGTAAAATGGGCAGGGTTCCCATTACTGTAACCTTCACGTGCAACACACCTATCTGTCAAGGCATTGCCAAAGGGACTTTCTTGAATGATGAAGATGCCGGTGATTGTTCCGTACATTACGTTATAAGGTGCATCTTGCACAATTGGGAAATGCCCAAATAGAGCAATGCAAGACAACTAATGAAGCAGCCAGAGTCTATGGCCTAGATGTGTGGGAAATGTTGCCATGGAGATGAGAAGAACTCTGCTTAGTCCTACATTGGTGTTCAACCATTACTTCAATCTACATCACAAAAGAGATGTAAGCATCTACACCAGTGTTTCTTAAACCTGGCAACTTTAATTTGTGTGGACTTCAGTTCTCAGAATTCCCCAGTTAGCCTTGATAGAAGGTAGAAGTGTCAAGTGGAGGCAAATCAGGAGATTCAGGCAGTCCAAATGAGTAAAATGATTTATTGCAAGCTTAAGCTCTCTACAAGAATCTGACCTACTAACGGTCAAGGGAAATATGCGGAAATAAAAGGCATTCAAAGTGGGCTGGACTTAAATCTCTT
This sequence comes from Azemiops feae, assembly GCA_023970755.1. Taxonomy (NCBI): domain Eukaryota; kingdom Metazoa; phylum Chordata; class Lepidosauria; order Squamata; family Viperidae; genus Azemiops; species Azemiops feae. The sequence continues at coordinate 1,060,747 of JALGBA010000649.1, read as the reverse complement.
GTGGGCATACAGGGACTCATGACTTATGATATGTTTGACCCCCTCCCTCTGGCTCAGCCTGGTCATCTCCTACAAGAAGCAGAGGGTTTTTTATTTAACAAAAGGTTTTTTGGATTAACACAATGTGCAAACATATACAACTGTGATTTCTTTAACAAACAATAGTTTTTTAATTAAAAAAAATAGTGTAATACAATGTGTGAATGCAGCCACTCTGTGTGTTTTGCTGTTTGGTCACTTCATTTTCAATTTATTATTATAACAAGTCAATTAAGAATACAATACAGTGAAGTGCCATTAAGTCAATTGCACTTACTACCAATTCTATGGGGATACTATGTGATTGTCAAAGGAGTTTGCAAGCATAATATCCAAGAACATAAAGAGCTTAATATTTATGAATCCTATCTTGCCATATGTTGTCAAACACATCTACACATCTATATGTACATCTACATGCACACACACTTATTTCATTTCTATTCCTTAGATATCTCTGTATAAAATGCACTTGAACTTACTGCATGCTCTAATTCAAGAAGAGCTGATTTTTTATCACTGACATTGTAAAAGCAATACTTCAGTAGCCAGTTAAAGATTCACTAGATGACAAATACATTCTGAATATTTTCATGCTTTGATAGCAAAGGACTCTTAGTTTTAGCCTTACTGGTGCACTAAGTATGGATTAATTAAGGGATAATCTTTATTGATGCCTAGTATTTGAAACTGAAAATTTCCTGTATGAATCAATTACCATTAAAAGTGAGTCAAGTATTAAGTCAATTTACTAGGCTATTTATTCTCTTTCTCCCTCCCTCCCTCCCTCCCTCTCCCTCTCCCTCTCCCTCTTCCTCCCTCCCTCTCTCTCTCTCTCTCTCTCCTCCCTCCCTCCCTCTCTCTCTCTCTCTCTCTCTCTCTCTCTCTCTTGCATACATACATATAATGCTGCAACAGAAAGATCAATTGCTATATAGTATATATACTAACTAATATAGCTTCCAAAACCAAGAAGTGAACATTTTCTACATTGCACTTCTACATTTCCAAGATCTGGGGGAAAAAACATATTACACTTAGGCAAGAAAAACCAAATGCATAGGTACAGAATAAGTGATACCTGGCTCAACAATAGTAAGTATGAAAGGGATCCAGATATCCTTAAGTGGACAGCCACTTAAGTATGCATCAGCAGGGTGCTGCAACTGCCAAAAAAGCCAATGCAGTCCTAGGCTGCATCAAACTGCCGGCCCGCGGGCCGGATGCGTCATGGCGAAACCGCTCCCACTCCATTGCCAGCAATGAAAAAAAAGTTGCGATACGTCATGACACGTCACGTGACGTTGCGAGTTTCACACCCCTGAACTAGAGAGATAGTATTAAGATCTTGTGAAGTGTTAGTAGCACTTTATACTGTACTGGTAAGACCACATTTGGAATACTGCATCCATTTCTGGTCACCATAATACAAAAAACGATGGTGAGATTCTAGAAACTGAAGAAAAGAACATCAAAAATGATTAGCGGACTGGAGGCTAAACCATACAATGAATGCTTGCAGGTACTACTTATGTATGGCTAGTCTAATGAAAAGGACTCGGGTGACATGACAGCAGTCTTCCAATATCTAACGGACTGCCACAAAGAAGAGGTGGTCAATCTATTCTCCAAAGCACCTGAGGGCAGGACAAGAAGTGATAGATGGAAGATTATCAAAGAGAGATCCAACTTAGAATTAAGAAGAAATTTCCTTTCAGTGAGAACAATTAATCAGTGGAACGCCTGGCCTCCAGAGGTTGTCAATGCTCCATCAGTGGAGGCTTTCAAGAAAAGATAGGATAGTTGTTTGTCCAGAATGTATAGAGTATCCTGCTTGAGCAGAGGGTTGGACTAGAAAACTCCATGGTCCTTTCAAGCCCTGTTATTCTATGTTCTAATTCTAAATATATGTGATTCTTGGTACATATGTTAAGTATATATCTGATAATAAAATTTTCTAGAAAAAAGTGTCAATTTTTCCACCATCTCACCGCCAGTGGGTCTTCTGTCATTTTTTGCCAGCTAATATTTAAGCTTATGCTATGACTCTAATGCTAAATATCAATTTGATAAACATTTTCATTCTGAATTGCTGCAGGATGCATTTTCCTAATACTTCTGGCCCTCTTCTTAAGTAAGCATGGGTGGCTAGGGCACCACCTAGAGCTCATTCTAGGTATTGGGACCAAGCAAACGAAAGACAGTGGTCTTAACTTACAGTATTTGTTGTATTGATCTATTTATTTATGGTCAAGACTCTATCACAACCATTTACAACTGTTCTGAACAGTTAGAATTTCCTAATAGTGAGAGCAATCAACCAATGGCATAGCTTGTCACCAGAAGTTGAGAGTGCTCCATCACTGGAAGTTTTTAAGAGATTGGACAGCCATACATCTGGAGTGGTATAGGGTCTCCTGCTTGAGCAGGGGGTTGGACTAGATGACCTCCAAGGCCCCTTCCAACTCTGTTATTCTATGTTCTATGTTTACATATACATATACACATACACATATACATATACATACATACATCATACATCATACATCATACACACACACACACACTTCTTTTGGTTTAGACATAATAATAAATTGTTCTGTGTGAACCAAGGTCAAGTTATATAGGTTTTTGGCAGGCTGAAGCTACTGTTAGAAAGCCCGCCAAAGTAGTTAATTGGGGATTGTGATTTATGACACACTATAGGGGTGGGGAGTTCAACTTGTTACTTTGTAACCTTGGGGAGGGAAACTTTCAGTCTTGGTTTCACCTTTGTTCGTGCCGATACTATGTAGCCATTAAATGTGTTCGATGATGATGATGATGATGATGATGATGATGATAATGATGATGATGATGATGATGATGATGATGATGATATGCATGCAATCATGTCTGACTATGGCAATTGTATGGGCCAGGTCTCTCCATATCTTCCAATCCTGCACTGCTTCTTTTAATTTTTCTACGCTCTGGCTGGTGTCAGCTTTGATGGTGTCCAGCAACTATGTTCTTTCGCAGCCTGGTTTCCTTTTACCGCTAATTTTTACTGCTTTTACCACCTTATTACAGAAACAAAAACATTTGATATGGTATCTGTGTAATGCTGGGCAAGCCATGGCCACCTGGGCACTGTACTCAAATACATTTGGGTGGAAACCATCTAAGAAAGAATGCCAGAGAGGCCACTGTCCTTCAAGCGGTCTGTGTGGTTGGATGATCAAGTAGCCCAAGCTCAGGAGACTGAGGTAGAAGGAACTTCAGCTGATTTTACAGATCTACTCAGGATTACTTTTAAAATAATTACATTCATTAAGTACACACATTTAAAATAAATATTATTACTCAGCCAAACATTACTTTGATTTTATCTTTTAATTATTGTCTATTTCACATAATCCTATTATGGTAATTTTCACATTCTAACAAATTATAAGTAATTTTGTAATGGTTCAAGTATTTTCTTGTTCTGACCAGCATTGTAGCAGCAAGAAAAAATAACAGGAATGCAACACTTTGGGTCGGTATTAAACACAGCCCACATCAAATGAATTTGCCTTCATTGTCACTCACAAACCAGCCTTTTTCACCTGTGGGCCTCCAGATATTTTGGGCATTCTGAGAATTATAGTCCTCTTTCATCTGGAAGGCACTAAATGAGAAAAGGCAGCTTTATCTTTCCAATGTTCTTCATTTATCTTGCCAGCTGTTGAAAGATGGCCTTTACCTATTGACAAGTACCAAAAAAGGCATAAGGGTTTTTGTCTTCTTCTCGTCTTGGATGAAAACAAGTTCCCTGTTCTCCCAAAGTTCCTCATTTATAATCACCCAGGAATAAAAACATCCATTTCTTAATAGCAGAAGCACTTAGTTCTGTGAGTAAATTAGATGCAGCTGCTTCTGAGTGAAGCCACTAAACATCCTGCTATTTTATGCTTGCTTTCCCACCCATTAGAACATGAAAAGCTTGGGCTAAAATAATCATGTAAGAGACAGTGGATTGTTATTTGCCCGCTTTGAAAATTACATTGGTCCAGCTTTATCACTGCAACACAATCAAGCAAATTAATTCTATTTTGTGAGAAAGGAAAAAAAAAAGTAAGCATAGTTATACTAAGCTATGATTAGTAGCTTAGAAGAGCTATAGCATACAGAAGTTAAGATTCATTCTTTGCTATGACCAGGGCAATTGTTTATATGACAATTCTGGATTAGCTTTTTGCAACCTGGCAGCTTCTAGATGAGTTTATCCATACTGTGAAAGGAAAGACAATGACATTTGTTTCCCAGCAGTTCAATCAGCATTACCTGTGGGGTGTACCAGGTTAAGGAACCCGTGACCTGTGTCCAAAGGTGGTTACTTCAGCTATGCGTTGTTCATTTTCACTCACTCTTTTTTCTTTGATTTATAATAAGGAACAATACCACAGCTCGTTTGGGTGATTGCTCAATATAGTTATTCTGGGGTGACTTTTCATACAACAGAGAGGAAACTGAGTCAAGCAGTAGAACAGGGGGGGAAAGTAAGGGCCCCTTGACCATGTATGTGCATTATGGCTTTCTCTACATGCAGGTGTCTGAGATTTTGATTCAATTTGCATTTATTCGCTTGTCTTCCTACTAGAAATGGTATTCAATATAACTAATATAAATTATTATAACAATTACCAAACCCCTCCCTCACTCCACCAAGAAACCCATATTTTAAGGAATACTGTTCCACCCATTGTGCATTTCCTTTCCTTGTTTGCTCAGCTGCAATTACATATGCTGAACTGTGCAAGGAGTGGTTGTCTTTTTGGGTCACTTGGCAGGGCTGGTTTGTCACACCTTCATAAATCCTTTTTGTACCTATATATAGAAAAACTCATCAGACCAGAATATCATGGGCAAGGCTACGTCTCTTTTACACGAACCTCTCTATCTACAGACAAACATTTGGATTATTTTAATACAAGGTATATATCCACAGCTGATTACATGGTTATGAAGTTCAAACTTGACAGCCCTGGTGGCCTGATTCCAATATGAATATTGCATTAAAGCAAGCAATTCAGTAACTATAAATTGTGACTTTGAAAAAAATCTAGTTACATAACTGTAATAGAATAAGTAGTCAAGCTCTTATTATGCATATGCATCAGACCATTTTATGGTCTACTACTGATGAAGGGGAAAAAAACTGGAATGTTACAGTTGCCTGAAACTCAGATAATGTCAAATGCAAGTTCTCCAATGTCAGATCAGTTTTCAATGCAGTAAAAAAAAATTCTAATTCTTGTCGTTCATTTTTTCTTTAAATTTGGGTCCTGCTCTTTAGTTCAGAAATGGAATCAACTAACAAAATTCACTCAGAGCACACATTGAGCTCATCACAGTATTCGGAGGGTAGCAACATAAAACCATTTGCTGTAATTTTCTTCTTCGGAGTCAACTTTCTGTTTGTGTTGAGCATAGCTATGGTCAGTAGAGCAGGCTTTTCAGGACTGTTTCTCACCATGGCACAAAAGGACAGTCTTTTGGGGTGAAAATCATAGAATCCAGCAACCAGAGACATACTAGCCCTCTCTCCTCCAGAAAGGAGGCATGGAATGAAGGAAGGTTGAGCAGCTGTCTCTTCTTGCTAAACAGAGAGCAAAACTCTTCAAAGAACCCCTCACTCCCAAAAAAACACATCATGCTAGCCAGCTCAGCATATGACTGAATGAGAATAAAGCTATTCTCTGTGTAAAGAGGTGATTTTCCTAAATCAGCCTGATTCCAAGTGCTCTTCAGCACAGCTGATGCCAGCCATCCAAACACTGAGTAGCTCAGATTCCAAAAATATACACAAATCATCACTCCTGAATTTTATGGCCACATGCAATTCTGCCCAAAACTGGGGGTCCCTCAGCATTCTGAACCATGTTTCTCAATCTCACCTATGGACTTTAAGACCTATGGACTTCAGCTGGCTGAGGAATTCTAGGAGTTGAAGTCCATTCATGTTTTTGAAAAACACTGTTCTAAACCACTCTCTCAGTGGTTTCATGTAGAAGTCGAAATGATCCTGGTGGACAAGGAGGATTATTGTATATTACTCCCCAGATCAAAGGCCCTGCAGCAGAGCAGCAGTTTTTCCTTTGAAATCAATCCTCCATTTTTTGCGAAAATTGAGTATTTCCCAAATTGTAAAGAAAAAGATCTGATTTTCTTGGAAGAATAAATGTTACATGATGCAGAAGACTATGAACTCATAGTCTGCCTGATACAGAGCCCTTGATTGGGCTTTGCTGGCAAACGTGTTTGCTACATTTACTTTTGCACATTTAGACATATACTGAGCTGGCCTTAGATGTGTACTTAACATTTATTTGAAATATGGATCTGGTCTTTTGTCCACTGAGCAGTGCTCTTTGCAGTGTGAAGCCCTGCAGAAAAAAGGAGATGGCAAATAGAGTTGGCCATATTTTAGTGAACAGTGTGTGGATTAAAGATTCTTGATGTATAATCATGGGATATTTCTGACATGTATTTCCCCTTGGTACTCCAGCAGTTGCAGTGATTAGTCGCCTTTCTAAATCATGTAAAGTTACAGATAGAAATTTAGAAATTTCAATATGAACAGTTGAAAAGGCTGACAATATAATGAAACCTTTTACAAGGCACAGCAAATACCAACACCTTACCGGAAAATATGCTTATAAAGTTTGCATTGACCCAATGGGTGAAGCCAAGTCATCATCTTGAGAAATAGTTGCCAGTCCATAGTGTGTTAAAGAACAAAAAAGTGGCAGTGTTTTCATTTCCTTTTTCAATAAGCATCTAGCAATTGGAGGTACTTATGTGATATTCACAGCATGGGCAAACATCAGCACACATCAAACAAGCTGATAGCTTGTGGAAAGAAAGGAAGAAGGGAAGGTCAAAACTACACACAAAAGAATAATCACAACACAGCCTGGGTGCCACTGTTCCAAGACGCTCTATCTGAAGAGCTAGAAATGATGGCTGATTGTTCCAGCATCAGCCACATACTTGTTATTTAAATGGCCAGCTACAGGATGTCAGAAGCAAGGAACTGAAAAGTCAGTTTTTATTCTTTTAAGATTATTTTTAGAAAGTGATTTCCAGAGAGAGTGGTTGTGTTTTCAGTTGCTGTAGGAGAAGGAAAAGGAGGATAGAACAAGACTATGCTGTAGTTAGTAGACAGCTAAAGTTTTTTTTAAAAAAAATTAAGACGATTTACTGCCATGTAAAGGGCACATATTACAAGCTGGAGCTTGATGAACAAATATTTTTGAACACACCACTGGAAGCAACTATTTATCACCAGACAGGAAGATGTAATAGAAAGCTTGGATATAGCATTATAAATTAAAAGAGAAGGCAGACGTATGGGAGGAAAATGGAGAAGTATTCTCAGTCCAGGTTAATGTGGGTTTATAATTGTAACGTGGGTTGTATTTGTTACATTTTTTTTTTATTTTACCATGCCACAAAAACTGAGGACTTTTTCTTTACAAACTCAAGAAAAGATTTCTTTGTTGGCCTCATAAGATCTGGTCTTCACTAATCATACTGTACTTTGAAGTACTTAATAACCAATATATTTTGTGCCTCTTAGTTTCCTTTTTTTTATTTTAAGCTTTCGTCAACCTTGTTTTTGTGGGTTTATAATTTAAAAATTATAATTATAATTGATCTGCAGGAAAATGCCATGCATGTTTATTCCTAATGTACATATTTTTTGTACCAGGATAATTATTCAACAGCCACTCCAATGTATTGTTGTGTTGTAGTAGAAAGAGCTGAACAGACCAAACACAACCAGCTTTAATGAATCAACCATAAACAAAGTTGACAAAATTCTAGCTTTTTGCAAACTAAGAAAGTACTTTGGTCCAGGTGTTGATTTTAATTATATGGATTATCGTTTCAATGGAAATGAAAAACAATTTTCTCTCTTTCCCATCACTAGTGTTCTATGATATCTGTTGAGACAAAGAAATTTCCTTTTAAACAATGATTATTTCAGATTTACTTCTGCTGGGTGCTCAATTCAGTTCATGCAGAAATCCACTTTGTCTGGGGATTGTGTTTGATGATTCAGTTCTATAATGATTCAGTGTCCTTCAAACTTTTCATAACTGACATTAATACTATGACCAAGGACAGTAACATCAGCTCTCCCTTCAAGAAATGACAGCAGCACGACCATGTGTTTATGTGCATAAACGCTATTGGCTGTTGAAAATCTTATGAGGGGGCCTAATAGACAAGCAATAATTGTCTGATACAGTGACACTGCAGATTGAATAAAATTTCTCTTTCATTCCCAGTTTTATAAAATGAGTGACTACAGCATAAAGCAAAGTAATATGTCTGTTGTACCTTCTTATCTAAACCTCCTTCTAGTATTTACCACTAATATTTAAACTAATTTAAATTAAATTACTATAAATCAGTGTTGAGTGCCTGCTCATTCCAAAAGCACCTCCTCATCTCTTTTTGCATTGACTAATATTGACCAAGAGGTCTCTGCTGAAAGTTGTCTGGCATAATTGGATGCAACATCAGTACACCTTCTGGTAGGTGATTCAATTATAAGGGATGTAAATTTAGGAAAGGACACAGAGGTTTCAAAAGAGGTCAGGTGTCTTCCAGGTGCTACTGCCAGTAGGGACAAGAAGCGTATTTCTAAAATAATCAAAAATGCCAGCAAGGACTGTGATGTGGAGGCTATTGTACATCTTGGCACTAACGATCTGTCCCAAAAAGATGTACTCTCTGTGCAGAATGATTTCCAGAGCTTGGGGCAGGAACTTAGCAGAATAGGCTGTAGGCTTACTTTTTCAGAGGTTTTACCAGTGTATAAGGAGCAAAATGGAAAAGGCCAGCGTATAGCAGAATTCAATATGTGGCTAAAGGAGTGGTGTAAAGGGGAAGGCTTTGGATATATTAGTCACGATGTCTGTAGCTGGTCTAATGAAAAAATGTACAAAAGAGATGGTTTGCATCCATCAAAGAAAGGGACTGAGTTACTCGGCTATAAATTCACAGATTTTCTGGAGGAATATTTAAACTAAACAGCGGGGACAGTGAGTTAATTGATACAGAACATCCCTGTCCCCGGCAATCTAACAATTATAGGGTTATCAGTGCATGTAACATAGATGTGTGTGTGGACAAGAATATCAACCTTGCTGTCAAGCAAAATCAAGCTTCTAATAGCAAGTGCCACACAAAGTGCACTAACCAAATAGGTGGTAAGACAATAGGGGAACTCAGGCACCACACAGGTTACGTAGAAAGTAAACACAGGGTCAGTCATAAAGGACTCAAATGTCTATATACCAATGCACAGAGTATGAACAGCAAACAGGGTGAATTAGAAATTCAGGCTAATGAGGGCAGATATGATATTGTTGCCATTACAGAAACATGGTGGGATGAAACCCACAAATGGAACACAAGGCTAGAGGGATTTAAATTATTTAAAAGAAACAGACCAAATAAAAGAGGAGGTGGAGTTGCTCTATATGTAAGAAATAACTACATCTCTACAGAACTAGAGCACAACAATGATGAAAACTGTCTTGAATGCATTTGGGTCAATATAAAAGGGGGGGGAAATGACATTGCCATAGGTGTATACTACAGGCCACCCAACCAAACAGAGGAAATAGATGAACTTTTTGCTAGTCAGCTAACTAAGGTATGTAGGAAGCACATCACAATAGTAATGGGGGACTTTAACTACCCTGACATCAACTGGGAGACAAACTCTGCACCAAGTGGAAGATCAAACAGATTCCTTGCAAACCTAGCAGACAACTTTGTCTCCCAAAAAGTAGAGAAGGGAACTAGGGGATTAGCCATTTTGGATCTAATTCTCACTAACAGGGATGAAATGATAGAAGGTGTTGAAGCCACAGGAACCTTGGGAGGAAGTGATCATATTGGAATTCAACATTATGGAAGCACAAGCAATAGAACACAGTCAAACTAGAGTCTTGGACTTTAAGAGAGCTAATTTCAATAAACTTAGAGAGGGTTTGGGAAGGATTCCATGGATGAGAATCCTCAAGGGGAAAACAACTCAAGAAGCTTGGGAAATTTTGAAAAGTGAGATAATAAAAGCCCAGTCTAGCACAGTACCAACAAAGAGGAAAAATTACAGCTCTCAAAAGAAACCAGCATGGCTGCATAAAGAACTCTCTGATAAATTGAAAGATAAAAGGGACAAATATAGAAAGTGGAAAGAGGGGCACATAACTAAGACAGAATATCAGCAAATAGCCCGAGCCTGCAAAGATGAAGTGAGGAAAGCTAAGGCTCATAATGAACTAAGGCTTGCGACCAAAGTCAAAAATAACAAAAAAAAGCTTCTTTCAACATGTAAAAAACAAGAAAAAAGTGAAGGAAATGATTGGTCCATTAGTGGGTGAAAGTGGCAAGAAGGTGACAAGCAATAGGGAGAAAGCAGAACTATTTAACTTGTTTTTTGCATCTGTCTTTACACAAAGGGAAAAAACAGACCAACCTATCAAAAATAGTGCCATAAAAAATAGAATAGAAACACAAGTTAAGATAGGCAAGAAAATGGTAAGTGAGCACCTGTCCAGCTAGACGAGTTCAAATCACCAGGACCAGAATGGATTACACCCCAGGGTTCTCAAGGAACTGGCAGATGTGATCTCAGAACCATTGAACTATATTTTTCAAAGATCCTGGAGCACTGGGGAATTACCGGAGGACTGGAAAAGAGCTGATGTAGTTCCCATCTTCAAAAAAGGGAAAAAATGGACCCAGGAAATTACAGACCTATCAGCCTGACCTCAATACCTGGGAAGATTCTGGAAAAGATAATCAAACAACGAATCAGCGAACACCTAGAGGCAAACAAAATCACTACTAAAAGCCAACATGGGTTTGTCAAAAACAGATCATGCCAGACAAACCTTATTGCATTCTTTGACCAAGTGACAAATTAGTGGATCAGAGGAATGCTGTGGATATAATTTACTTGGACTTCAGTAGGCATTTGATAAAGTAGATCACAACCTACTACTTGATAAAATAGAAAAATGTGGGTTAGACAGCATCACCACCAGATGGATTCGTAGCTGGCTGACCGGCCGTACTCAGCGTGTGGTCCTCAATGGAACCGCATCTACATGGAGGGAAGTGTGCAGTGGGGTGCCCCAGGGCTCTGTCCTGGGGCCAGTGCTCTTCAACATCTTCATCAACGATTTGGACGAGGGGATAGATGGGGAACTCATCAAATTTGCGGATGACACCAAGCTGGCAGGAATAGCCAACACTCCAGAAGACAGGCTTAAGATACAGGAGGACCTGGACAGACTTGAAGATTGGGCGCTATCTAACAAAATGAAATTCAATGGTGAAAAAAGTAAGGTTCTACATTTAGGCAAGAAAAACCAAATGTACAGGTATAGTATAGGGGGTACCTTGCTCAATAGTAGTAACTGTGAGAGGGATCTCGGAGTCCTAGTGGACAATCACTTAAATATGAGCCAGCAGTGTGCTGCAGCTGCCAAAAAAGCCAACACAGTGCTGGGCTGCATTAACAGAGGGATAGAATCAAGATCACGTGAAGTATTAATACCACTTTACAATGCCTTGGTAAGGCCACACTTGGAAACTGCATCCAGTTTTGGTCACCACATGTAAAAAAGATGTTGAGACTCTAGAAAGAGTGCAGAGAAGGCAACAAAGATGATTAGGGGACTGGAGGCTAAAGCATATCAAGAACGTTTGCTGGAATTGGGTATGTCTAGTTTAATGAAAAGAAGGACTAGGGTGACATGATAGCAGTATTCCATATCTCAGGGGCTGCCACAAAGAAGAGGGAGTCAAGCTATTCTCCAAGGCGCTGAGGGCAGGACAAGAAGTAATGGATGGAAACTAGTCAAGGAAAGAAGCAACCTGGAACTGAGGAGAAACTTCCTGACAGTTAGAACAATTAACCAGTGGAACAACCTGCCTCCAGAAGCGGTGAATGCTCCAACACTGGAAGTTTTTAAGAAGAGACTGGACAGCCATTTGTCTGAAATGGTATAGGGTTTCCTGCCTGAGCAGGGGGTTGGACTCGATGACCTCCAAGGTCCCTTCCAACTTTATTATTATTATTATTATTACAGCAACAGCTGCCTGAACTGTGACTTCTTTAAACAGGCAACAAAAGAGGACCAAACTTTCAGGCAAACCAGGAGAAAAATATGAAAGGACCAGAAAAGGGACATAATCAATACCAAAACTTCCTTCACTCAATTTTGCACTTTTCTTTCTGGGGCCATAGATTCACCTATACTACATCCTACCATGTTCCCTATTTGATCCTTAACACATAACCAGATGTGTCATATAGGTATACAAAAATCATGGCAGGGAAGCACAAAAATCCTGATGCGAATAAGGAAAACAATAAAAAGGCTGACATATATTGTACTAATGTCAACTTATGTCAGTAATGCAGAATGTCCAAAGTCAATATATTGTAATATAAGGATTGGAGATGAATAATTTATTTTCTAGGATTTTCTGTAAATATTCAACCTGAAAGATGGAGGGTTAGAATGGAACCTTCTTCCATATGTGAAGTGTCTTTCCAGTGAAAATGCTATAGACCAATTATTTTCTATAAGCTTCTCTCATCTCAAACACAGTTCTTCTTGGCATGGAAACAATCCATATTTTCCACATGATCCACTAAATTAAATCCTAATTACAATTTTTACATTTATTATTACATATTACATGTTCTGCTTATTAGTTACCCTTCTCTTTTCCCAACAATTTCAGAATCCCTATTATAAATCGGAGATAACATTTCATGTTCATATATGATTGCTTTGAATTGTGCATCACTGACCTTAGAATAGAACAGTTTGCGGGCATGTATTTAAGAAGCACTTCAGTGACCTTGAAATGCTTACACATAATTGCCGCTGTTCTTCAGTTTGGGTAGAACTGGGGAGGGAGCTATTATATGTTTTGCAGCATCAGGCTCTAACCCTCCAGATGGGATGATGTCAGAACAATGTCACTCACCACACCTTATTATATTACTTGCCTTTTATGTAATTCCACTTATCTTGCTCTAGTTTCACAGGATCACATTCATTTCTTAATCATGTTTTGGGATAGTGCAACTTAATTGTCCTTGAGAATCATGGGTCAACCAGTTGCACAGGATATATCCTACTGAATAATCTATGAGCTGGCCTTAGTGCCAACTGGATTTTTACAGGAAAAATAACAAGCTTTCAGTATGCACTCACTATTGTGATGCTTCTTACAAATACCTTTTTCTAAATATAGCTGCAGAAAGGTAACCATTTCTAGAACTCTTCAGTCAACCACTTAAAAATTGAAAATTACAATAAGTACTTTTCACATGTTGATAAACACATACTGGAATAAATATCATTTTGCTCTTTCAATTGGTCTATTTTTCTATCCTCAAGAAGTACTGAAAGTTTCATACTGAAAGTTTCATATATCATAGATTCATGATATCTGACAGTACACAAATATGTATCTCTTCCTCATCTTGAGGAATAGCAGCTATCCTCTTGCCAAATATACCCCATGCACTCCAAAGGAAGGTGAGAATGTCACTCAAAAACTGGCCTTGAGAATTGGACAAGGGTATTTTATAAGGCTTTCCTGTAAGATGGAAATACATATGCCAGTAATATTTTACTGGAGCAAAAAGAAAAGGTGAAGATGAAAGGTATCCACCACACTAGCTGGCTTTCATTCTTTCCAAGAACTTCTATTTCCATACATACCAATTATAATGCATTTGCGCCACCACTTATTAGAAGACTAATATGTCTTCTTCAAATTAGCTCACTGCAACTGGACTGGATCGTGGCTTCTATCATTACCATGTAGCATGATCTATAAAATTGTAGGCTGGAGGTAGTAGAGTTTATATCTGGATCTTGGATCTGGTACAGACTTGGATCTTACTAAACTGCAAAGGGTGAAATAAGCAAAGGCAGTCATTAAACCCATAAACTTCATCTCCTATTCTTCAAATTTAGCCAACCTTTTTTTTTTTATTACAAAGTCTTCTAAAGTAATAGAAGCCTAAAGGACAATAGATGGACTGAGTCATGCAGTGGAAGGAATGAAAGAAGGTAAAGATTCTGAAATGAGAAGACAATTGCTGAAGGAAGCATCCCTGAGGCTGCCATACTCATCCTCTGACCACGTCTACACTCACAATTGAAAGCCACTTTGAATTCATTTAGTAGGTCTTCTGATTTCCTAACATTAAACGTCCATCTAAATATAGACAGATTAATATAATATTCCAAATGTATAAAATATTAATACGTTGCTTCTATCTCCAAACATTAGTTTACTGATGACTCATTTGGTGAACTTTTCCTTTACTCTCTTTTCCATTCCATTTTGAATACACAAATCCTGTTACTTATTGTTAGTGCAAATTGTTCATTCTTTTCTTTTTGACATTTTTTTACAAATTTTAAAGAAATAGCTGAAACATTATATGAGATGCAATTCCCAGAAAAGACTCAGAAAACACAATTCTCATTATCTGAAGGTGGAATGTGGTTGTTGGCATATTTCTCCACTCCAAAATATCAGGGTCTCATTTTTATGAATAACAGAAGCCTTCAATTAAACTGAAATTGAGGTTTTCTTATCATGCTCTTCTGATTATGACAATCGCCTCAGATTGCTAAAAGAGAGGAGAGAACCTTTTGGGACTGAGGCCACATCAAATCTTGTGTGATATATTAAGATCCAAACTGAGAAATGTGTGTAAAGAAGATGGGAAAGCCTCATTAGAAAAATCTTAGAGACTAGCTTAGCACCTGCACAGTCTTAATAAATGGAGATTTTACTGAGAAATTTCTGTGAAAACACTTCAGTAAATAAAGAAGCCAAATTTGGGATGCGGGGGCAGAACGGATAGGAAATGGAGAGGAGCGAAACAAGTTTGCAAATAAAATTAATGTATTTTATTTATTTCGTATCTGTTCTCAACAGTGTCTCACATTTTGGAAAACATTTTTTCACAAGAAACAAGAAGAAGGAATGCCTTTGGCCTGCTAGCTGGTGATTCCACAAAAACAAAATGAGTGAAGTTATATTTCATATTTCATCTATTTATGAAAACAACAATGAACTGATGTGAGAGCAGTTCCATCTCTGATGTAAATGTGTAGCTAAATGTGTATCAGAAAATATTTTAAATATTACTTCCTTCCTTCAACAATTTTTACTAACATGACAAAACAAAAAGGGTTTGGCAAAAATATTGTTTAACACACACACCCAAAAAAAAGATAATAAAAGATAGTAAAATTGGATATCTATCACCAATGCTAGAAAAATGCTTTGGTAGAAGATCCTTTTAAGGCCATGTTTATATCTGCAGAATTTGGATTTACCTCTATTTTAAACCCAGAATATGTACAGGAATGTATATGTAATTTCTGAAAAGAAAAACTATTCAAAAACAGTATTCCTCCTTTTTACCAGCTAAATATGACATCATGTAGTTCTATGTCTGAAAAGGCATCACAGAAGATGCATGTTGGAATAGATATTTGAGGGAAGCATTAAACTAATAGGAAAAGGAATACTGGAGGTGGATTTAGCTGTCTTGTTAGAATGTTGTTCTGTATATTTGTCAACAAATTCAAATAAGGCCAAACAATGTAAATCATCAGTGGTCCTCTTTCAATGGTAGCCAACTCAAGAAGTGTTATACTCCTGAGACTTCTCACCACATTCAGGAAGAAGAATAAGTGAACTACTATTTTTGATCTACTTGGAAACCTTGGAACATAGATTATCTGATCTTTCTATAGCCAATTGCTGACACTGAACATTGCATTCAGAAAGCTGATGCGGCAACAAATATAAGTAATGAGTGAAGCAAGAAGTTTTGCAATATACTAAAAATGATTGCTTGGCTATTCTGTGTAAAATGTAGCTTATTGCCTCCAAAACTAATTGTTCAGGGAAGCTTTTTTTACACTATGCCTATTCCATCATCCTTACTGCACTATGTGAACATGAATAGGCTAAGATACCTGGTAACCTTAAAAAACTTTTGACCTATAATTCCCATACACTCTACTTGTGATGGCCAGGAATTATAGTAGATTAAAATATCTGGCAGATGTCAGATTATTTAGCCCAGGACTAGTGAATTTTTCATGTTTTTAAGGCAATAACAAATTTTATTAATTATTTAAACTTTTAAGTAAACACCAATTAATTTTGCTTCACTGTTTTATTTTGTTTTGCTTTGAATATGAACAGCATCATAGAACAGATGTTCCATGAAGAGCTATGATCTTGTAGGCAACTGCTGCATTTTATTAACCTAAATCAAGCCAACTTTTTTGAAGCCTGTTTAGAATGTCTGGTTGGAAAGACCTTTAGGAATGTCATCGCTTGCTTGTAAATGTGAAGGGGAAAGTTTACTTGCTGACAGCTAGATTACTGCAAAGCAGCAACTAACATTAGAGAACTGGCTAAGAAAGATCAAACATCAAGAGCATTACTCATTCAACTTTGAAGAGTTTTTTTTAGCTTGTTTCAAAGGTAATTTTGGAATCATGGGAATATGGACACGATTGGAATAGTACGTCTTCTTCCCACTTCGTGGAGAGACTATTAAATTACAATGGTGCAAAAAAAAAAAAATCTTATCAAGTGTAGTCCTACAACAAAGGATTGCGAAAGCAAGCTAGAAGAAATAACAGAGATGTAGCAACAGATCAGCTATAGCGTGACAATGGAAATATTGTTATTTTCTACTGCAATTCCCCATGTCTAAGCTGCTTCTACCTCACAGTTTGCATACATTTTTTTCAAATTGCATATTCCTCAATTAAACAGGCTGTGCAAGGTTATTATTATTTTTTTATAACAAATTTTATTGGTTTTCCAGTTTTACATCCAGGTATTTGGAAAGCAGCGTGGTGATTGGGTAGTCAATAGTTCAATAACAGAATCTTTAGTACATATCTCAGGTTACATTATAAAAAATTCCTTCTCTATTTCCCTTAACATTTACTATGTCATACTTAAGCTAGTAAATTTCTAACCATAGCAAGCTCAGTTAAAACATTTATCAATATATTTTTTGTTTATACATATACATATCCTGCTTTTAAGTTTTACCTAATTTTTAATTACAGTATTCCAATTTAACCTTTAACATCCGTAATATTTAAATTTCGGGTAACCCAAATTTCCTTTATTTCACTACATACGTTATAATATCTAAAATACACATATTACTTACTTAAATATATTCTTATTTTATTTCATAAACATTTTCTATTTCTCATCCTAATACATCACCACTTACTAATAGAGTATCCTTTATTGTCTCAAAGCCATCATCTATATTATCTGGGCTAAACCATAGTTTGAGGCTAATTCCTAATAGTTAATTTCCATTTCCCTTTTTCCAACAATATTTAAATCTAATAATCATATTTCCCTTCATCTCAAAATCTCCCTTTAGCCCATTAGTTGAGACTTTAGGATCCTCTATCATAAATCAAAAGACCAGTTTTTAAATCTAACTCTAGCTTTCCTTTTATGCCAGCCAGGCTTCCATACCAATGCCTTTAAATCATCAGATAGGTCTCCCTTCATTCTTGCACATATTGCTTGAATCAAAGGAGACCATCTAATCATCAATTTTCCAGAGGAACTGGTCCATTTATAATCGTTAAGTTGTTGCCCTGGTGGCTCAGATCTCCATATTTGCTCTAATATCTTTATCTTCAATTCGGTCTGTCTTCTTCTTCCTCAGGTTTCTTCTGGTTTAAGTAGAAAGTCATGTCAAGGTTATTTTTTTTCTTGTTGTAGAATTGCTTTTTCCAAGTGCTCATTAAGTGACACACACATGTGCTTGTGAAAAAATGTCACCATGTATTTGATTAATGAAGGGAAATAATTATTTGGGGACAGAATTTTTTCTAGTTCTAATCATTTCTAGTTCTAATGCGTTAATGCATTATTTCAGTGTTTCTCGACCTTGGCAACTTGAAGATATGTACACTTCAACTCCCAGAATTCCCCAGCAAGTCTGGTTGGGAGTTGAATTCTGGGAGTTGAAGTCCACATATCTTCAAGTTGCTAAGGTTGAGAAACACTGCATTATTTTATTCAAGATAGAATGTATTATCCTCTGTTATCTGAGTTCAGATAACATTCTATCTGATGGAAATAAGGGTATGAAAAATATAATTTCTAACAAAAAATGGGGGAAATAGCTTTCTTAACTCTGTTGAACCATTGAACGATATATTATTAAATGAAGAATTCCAGGGAAAATTATCAATAGTTCCATGGAAATAAATGATGGATATTTGTAGAAAAGGTCATGTTTTCCAAAACATTCATGCTCCTATAGCAAAATGCAGTACCAATTATATAAAAGTATTGTTCTACTCTTTAAATAGCTATGATGAATATTAACTGAACATTTGCCTTTAGAAAGGAATGCCATCAGTGTAAATAAAAATAACAATCCTGTTTTGTTTTATTATGTAGAAAGCAGAAGTAGAAAGCAGAATTGTAGAAAGCAGAAGTAGTATGTCAGGTTTTATGCAAGGAGAATTTTATACGAAGCATAGCAACATAAAAGATGCTGTTAAACATCTGCTCCCTATAGGCAAAACTCCTGACAAAAATCCCCTTGGTATACATTTAAAAAAGTGGTGGTGGTGGGGATTCCTGTTGATATGTTTAGTATCATGTCTAAATTTGTCTGTGAGTTACTGGAAAATTATTCAATACCACCATATTATCAAACACAGAAAAACATCTCTATCTAAATGGAACTACACATTTCATCATCAACAGTCCTTGTGGCCGTTTATTGGGATTGAAGGAGTTTTGATCTTACATATCTAGGCAGAGCAGGGAACTTCCAGGACATTTGTCCTGCCAGAACAACATGAGAGAAAAGAAGATCTGCTCATTGAAGCTAGAAATTATTGCAACACAGAGACCACCTGGGCAGTCAGAGCCAATAGTCCTACACAGGCAACACATAGCTTTTTCCCAGGGCCAAGGAATATGCCAGTTCCTCCTGGAGTTTACCCATGTGCACATACACAGGCCCAAACTGCTTTGGGCATTTTAATTGCTTAACAGAACTGACAAGAATTCCACTGGCTGAGTTCCATACATCACACTAACACAGTGGTATGAATTACTGAATAACTCACAGTTTTCAGGGATTACACAATGTGCTTATCCATAAACTACAAATATGGTTTATTAAATACAAATGCAGGACAGGATGTACAGTACTTTAATTTCCTTCAAATCCTGGGTTTGAATAAACTTTTTAAATATCACTGAATGGAACGGACTGGACCTATCAAACTGTGAGGCCAGGACTAGGATGGAGCTGCAACTATTAGTGGATTATATAAATGTGTCAACCATGCTACCCAGAGCCTCAATTTAGTCTTGAATGATGCTAAGTCAGCTCTTCCAGAACTGAATAATAGGAGTTGTAGTATGCCTTCACAATTATTTTGCACACAGTATTAAATGGTATTCACTTTACCTATGTCTGACATCTTAGTCCGAAGTTATGCTGAAAGGCTGATATATAACTAAATGATCTGAGTAAGGATTGAAGCTGGTAAAGTAAGAGCCCCTGATTCTCGCTCCAGGAAAAGATGGTTTATAAGCAAGAGCCAGATGGCAGAGAGAGTTCCAAGGCTTAGAAAAGAACAGCCAAAAATCCACAGGCTTGAACAAGAAGGAAGATGTCTAGAATCTGAACTTTGGGACTGACATATGTGTGGGACATATTTCTGCAATAATTATTCCTACTTCTCTGTAGTAAAATTTCCTGGGTAACCTTGCTCCATTTGTAGCAGCAGCAGAACTGTTCACTGGATGCTTTTGAACCACAACTAACTCACCAACTATATCCCTGTAGAGATGACACAGAAAAAGTGCAACCTCTGTACCCCCTCTTTCACTTTTGAAGTTCTCTTGGAATGATATGAAATCATGACTCTGGGTAAATTTTTCTAATGTGTTTTCTTCAGATATTTGGGATTCTCATTTCCAGAAATTGGGCTCCAACATAATTGAAAAGTGTGACGAGAAGATTGATATAGTTTTATTACAGGGTGGGGCAGAGGGAATCAATAGCTACAGTGGTCAGTTCTGCAGCTGTTCAGCAAATGGCAGCCTAGGCATTTCTGAAAGGAACAAAAAATGCTACTAGTACCACCATAAGTAAATTTTCCTCTGAAATTTTCTAAGAATTTTGCCACCATCTTGGATACCCATTCCAGTTCTGAAGTGGCTGTCTTTCTTCAGGCCAATTTGCACCAAATTTATTATTCTTATAAATCTCTCAGCTGTGTCTCATTTTTATAATAGACCTGTTTTGCTGCTTGATAGAACAATATTGATAGATCCTCCTGTTATTTGGGAGAGGTTACATTAGTTTGGGTGCCTGAAGCAAAAATGTGAAGGATAATGAGAACTGGAAGTGCTGTGTTGATTTGGATCGAATACAGATAAAAGTCAGCTGCTGGCCCTACATTTATCTACATCTTCTAGAAAAAAAATAAAAATTGAAACAGTAGCAGTCACTTACCTTCTTTAAAGAAATAAACAGGCATGGAATATCAGAGATTACTGATTTTCTGGGCATGTATCAGAGGCATGGCTAGAAAACTTTCTCCCTGCCCTCTCAGCTCCATACAATACTCTCTGCTGCTCAGTTTCAAAAAGCATCCTATGAAATAAACAAAATTGATTATAAATTAATGCTTACATTTAAAATATTTCTTTTCTGTTCATATATTGAATTAGCTTTGGCCATCATAAAAATGGGAGTATTGTAAATAAACTAGGTTAAGGAAAGAACATTGGTTTGGCTTTGAGCAGCTGACTTTTGTAAGTCTTGATTTACACAGAACACTTCAGGTGTCTCTATTGATTACTTTAGCACTGGAGAAACAAGGAAGAATTCAAAAAGTTCATCACAACTTTGTTTTGGAGAAGAAGCTCTATGAAACTTGTATTTTCTTTTGGCTTTCTAGGAAAACAAAAGATTCTGTATTTATTTTCTTTTTAAAAAATGCATTGCATTTCCCTTCATGCATACACAGATGTCCAAGACCAAAACATTTACCAATACCATGAGCAAGAGCTTACAAGAATTCATAGAAGCAGTTACTGCAGTTGTGGTAGACAAGCAGAAGCACTCACGGCAGACAACCCTGGCAAAATGAGGTCCATCCATCAGAAGTGACTGAACAACAATAATACATGACAATCTGTCTTCTCTATCATGATCCACTGTTCATAAAATATTATCTAATTGGTGGCATATCTCTTTTATCCAGTTAAAAAAAAATTTCCAACTTAACAAATAGATGAGATGATAGATCCCTGTAATAGGAACTTTTTGGGACCCCAAAGCGTCCAAAAAATACAGATCCTGTTATTTAGTAATGTAGATTAGTTGTTCTTTTCTTTTCTTTTTTCCCCAAAGCTTAATTTCCCAAAGTAAGCAGACGCTGCTATGTTAGAAGCGGGGAAGAAATTTCAGGAAGCTTTCACAGGAAGGTAGTTGGGGTAAGAGAAAGGGAAGGAAGGGTCTCACCCAAATCCTCCGCGGTGCTTTCGTTGTGCTTGGTGGTGCTTTTCCTGTAGTTTCCTGACAAATGTGCCAAACTAAGGTACTGGATGCTGGATATAAATCTGCAATTAACTAGCTACTAAATTAAATTAAATGAAATCAAAGTTTTTCATAATTCCTGCAAGATTCTCCTTGAAGACCTCCAAGTCCACCAGCCCTTCAGTGACATTTTTAGAATAATGTGTTCCTCTGGCTAACTTTTAATGATTTTGAAGATTAAGTTGGGTCACCCAACTTAATAATTGGATGGAGAACAATCTGAACAGTCCATAGATGTTGACTAGGTTGAGAAGTCAAAAAAGCAGCCTAGATAAATGCCCTGCTGCATCGGGATATCATGACTTATATGCTCCAGTAAATAACAAGAAAACAAACAGACAACTTCCTTGTTACTACCAGAAAAAAATCATGAAGATTTTCAGGAGTAAGTTTAGCTTAGCAGAGGCAATGTTTTTACATGAGAATATTGTCAGAATCCCAACATATCTTATCTGAGCTGGGTCCTCCAAATCAAATATCATTTTAAGATATAATTTTGCAGTAGCCTCAAGGATGGTTTACAAGAAACAAAGTTACCAATACCCAAACCTGGTAAAAAATTAAAGAAAACCACATGAGTTTTCGAAGGGCTGAAATCTAGTATGAAATTCATTTTTATATGAAGATGAAGGAAAGCACATACAGATCTCAAGAGCATACACAAAAGTGCTTCCTAATGGTGTTAGTCAAAGGCAAGAGGGCTCAGGTAAAATATAAACAAATTTTTTTTTAGAAAGGTTTGTTTTCCTATAAACAAGTTATTCTTGTTTCTACGTGAATCACTTTTTTGCTGCTGAATTTATGAAAACACTGTGCAACTAGAAACTAGTATGTTATTCATTTCTAGGTCAAAAGGATGGTCAGGTTGGCCTTACTTAACCTATTTTCCCAAAATCTTATTGGAAAATTAAAGATTGGTTTAGACGCAGCCTGCAGAAAATCTTTAACTTGGAAATAAATGTGCCCTTGTTTTGAAACCAAAATTTTACACACAGAGAGTGGTGATTCCTCAAATGAGGATCATGACCCAACTTTTCAATCCTGGAACAATTAGGGCAGGGGTGTCAAACTGCCAGCCCGCAAGCCGGATGAGTCACACGGAAGCCACGCCCACCCCAGCTCTAGCAAGGGGGAAAAAGTCGTGATATGTCGTGACATGTCACGTGACACGGCGAGTTTGACACCCCTGATTTAGGGGGTATAAATAGACTAGCTCTTCCTTTAGGCTGCTGGTGCTGGATATGATGATGCAATGGCAACCATTTTTAAGCTAATTATGGATCTATTTTACTGAGCGGCAGAAGCATAGTGTTAGATATATATTTTTTTCTGTAACTAGCTAAATAACTTGTCCAACCTTGAAGACTACGTGTTTTGATGGGAAGGTGACAGCTAAAACACCTTTGGTTAATCCCTGGGGTACCCAAAACATGCATAAATTAACAACTTCAATCAGAGCCGGTTTCATATCACAATTGGATTTTAAATCAAAACAGAACTGATGTATTTATTGAATTTCAAAACAACAGCTCTATCTTATGCCTCTCTTGTGTACTGGAAATTATTATTTTTCATGAGATGTTCCTAGAAATGTCATTAAGGAAGCAAGATGGTCTGCTTTTTAACTGTAAAAAAAATCACATGACATCATTTAAATAATTCCAGTGTTGTCATCCCCAACCTTAAACCTTTCTACCTCTCAAATATTGGCAAAACTATAGCAATGAAATTCATTTCTTTTTCCAGTGAATATTACTGGCATTTTATGGCTATACTGGGGGGGCATGTTTCATGCAGGACATTGATTAGCCCAGTGGTGGCGAACCTATGGCACGCATGCCAGAGGTGGCACTCAGAGCCCTCTCTGTGGGCACGCGAGCCATTGCCCCAGCAGAGTTCGCCAGAGTAGCGAGCATGTGGCGTTTTGAAGCGACAGGGCAGGAAGTGAGCGAGCAAGCGGCGTTGGCCCCCTGGGGATGCCCCGGAGATGGCGAGGGACTGGCCCCAGCCACGCTCACCCAGTCTGCCATGACCACTGCAGCCATACCCATCCAGTGCGCCATGCCCCCCCCTTGAGGACACCACAATGCTGATGCAGCCCTGGCACTTTGCGATAAATAAGTGGGTTTTGGGTTGCAGTCTCTAAAAGGTTCGCCATCACTGGATTAGCCCATATCTCCTTTAGAGTGAGATGTAGAGAGTGCTACAAAGTATAGTCCAGTCCTGTTCTATCTTTTTCTCTTCTACTGCTATGTACTACTGCTATCTTGTTATTAGACCTCTTAAGATGAATTACTAATTGACTTATTTAATGCAGATTAATGTTATTGGCATTTAATATTGTTAATTAACTTAAGTTTTGTTGCATTCTATTTCAGTATATTTTAAATGAATTACAATGGTTTAAATGTTGCTGGTATCTTGCAAGTGATATTTATTTGCTATGAACTGGTTTGACCTCAAAATGTAAACAACATGACACTTTTTTTGAGAACGAGCAAGCCAGAGATCTTCCAGAAGGGACTCTGGCATGGTAGATCAGCGATGAACAGAATTCACTGGCAACCATTTCTAATCAAAATGCACAGGCCCCTAAATAAATACCTTTGTGAAAGGGAAATAATTTCTGGAATTAGTATATAAAAAGAGATATGCTTTTAAAAACTATAGTAGTTTGCATACATTTATATTCTAAAAGCTTGCATCAGGGAAAAAAGAAGTACAGGGATATTTTCATTTTATAAAAATAAGTATGATGTAGTGATTAAGATTATACCAACAGAGGAGAATATTTCAGGGTTGAAGTGAAGGGTCCTTGGTGCTCTCTGAGCTTGGTTTTTTCTTGCAGATGTTTCATTACCCAAACTAGCTAACATCATCGGGATTAAGATTATAGACTAAGATCTTCAGCCAAAAAAGCTCAAAATAGACATTGGGTTGGGAATGCTCTCTCGACCCATCTAATCTTAAAGAACTGCTGTTGGAAGGAGGGAGGATAAAAGACCTACACTGAGTTCTATAAATCAGGAGATTTCAAATTGTGCTCCACACAACAGAGGATTCTGGAGGAACTTAATGAGATTCTGGAAGAATTTAATGAGATTCTGCAAGACACTAAAGACAAACCAACCAACACCCCCACACACACACAAACACAAAATTCCAACCATGGGCACTCATTGTAATTTATCTAACACAATGGAAAGATAGATCTTATTCGCCCATAAGAAACACAGCTTCCTTTTTCCAGCACAATTCTGTGGCCTGAAAAAGTTAAAAACTTATGTTGTAAACATTATCTTTTGCTCCTGGAGATACAGCAACATATAGCACCCAAACCAGTGGTGGGATTCAAATATGTGAACAACTGGTTCTCTGTGTGGATCCCACTTCCGGAAGTCCATTCTGGGCCTGGACAACAAAAAATTAGCTACACACACACACACACTCACAGACAACACCCAACAGATACGTATACTTCAGAAAGTGGCAGATATGTAAGATTAGTAAATCATTCAAATCAAGCTCAAATCTGGACGACTTCATGGACATTCCCTTACCCATTTCCATAGGACATTCCCGTGGCAATAATATAGAATGCAGCAATACAGTAATGGAGACGTGGCTTGCCTCTGCTTTTTTCTAGGATAGTTCTTCACTTTCCCAGATTAGCCAATGCTTGTGAGATTCCCTAAAGATATCCCATCCAACTTTCGGGTTTGACCCTGCTTAGCGTCTGAAACCAAAGAAGTTCATCCAGGTGCTGCCACCTCCTGGAAAGAGTGTGGAATTATTACAGAACTTTTGGTTTTCAATCAATTAAAAAAACAAACTTGTCAGAGCAGATTAGAGCCCTGCTAATGAAAAGTGCAAATCTAACTTAGAGCTGATTTGAAACTTCCTATTTAACTTATGTTTCATTTATTGCTCTTCCTAATTTATGAATGAGTAGAGATATTAAGCAAGGGGAAAGTATTTTACTGCATATTCTGACCCAAGAAATTGTGGGAAGTCAGCCCCCCAGAGAAGGAAATATTAAAAGGGCAGAAAAATATATTTCCTCAAACGATCTTAAAGAGGCAGAAAAGCATGCCCAGTTTTTTTAATAGCCCCAAGTCTCCCTCCCCCAAGCAGAAACCAGCTCTATAGAAATGCAGATGTAAATACTGTAATCCATTCAGGAAGGTTGGAGGCCCCCAGCTAAAAGCTTAGGGAGACAAAGACACCTAAAATCTACATACCCCACCCAAACTCTAAAACAGGACATAATAGGATTAACCCACAGATGCCAAAGGGACACAGGTCAAAATACATGACACAGGAAATACAAAGCCTCAAACAGGAACAGGAAACAACCTCAAGAGCCCCATAGGGTATAAAAACCCTCTCCCTACATGTGCTCTCACTCTTTTCTTCCAGAGCCATCTTTCTGTCTGGCTCTCCTCTTCAATAAACTGCAACCTTCTTTCTAAAGCAGTCGCCATGTTGTTTATTCCCGGCTTGAACTGAACCATGATGAAGACTTTCCCTTCAACAAAATCAAATTCAAGGAACTTTAAAAAACAAAACAAAAGACAGTGTCCTATGATCCAGTGTAATCATTCTAGATTCCAAACTTAGACAGCCTGCAACATCAATGGAGCTTATAGTATTTCCCAATTCTTCTTCCAAATAGCCATATGCTCAGATAGATAGTTCTTCCGATGTTTGAAATAATTCAGCTTAAGTAGCCAAGAATTACTAGTAGCTATAGAGAAATCGACCAGCACTTCTTCACGGGCAAGTTAACAACCATTCCTCCAATCCCTGAATTAGTAAAACAACAGTCTGCCAGTGTAAACTGCACCACCCTAATGGGCCAGTGCTATTTTGCCTCAATTGTAAGACTGGTTTGTACTGTTATCCTTGCAGTCATAATGCAGGACAAGTTAAGGAAAGGAAGCTATGGATTCTGCTGGCTTTGTGCCCCCTTCCATTGCTCACAGCCTGCCAGCAAGGAAAAACATCAGCTGCACTCAGTAGAGGTTTGGTGAGTGTAAGTAAGTGCCTGAGATTGCTAATTAGCTACCTTTCAAGTTATCCACCTGGCAGGTCTTAGACATGGAAATTATTATATCTGTCACCTGGAACTCAGGCTATTTTTAAACATGGATCTGGCACTCAAAAAGTAGTAACCTCAGACCAGAATTAGCCAGGGTGACAGATTACACCTGCAGGATGAAGCAGAGAGAAGGAGGGGAGAGTGACCGAAGATGCTCCTTTTTGTTTCAACCAGCACACACACACCCCAAACTCTCATGCTATTTCTGACTGGAATTCTGTAGTTATTTAATTGTATAGAGATGTGTACATTAGGTGAATGCATAACTGGACAGCTTTATTTATGGTGTGGCTTATTTCAAGTAAAAAGTAAATCCAGTTTAATCAAGAGTTCATTTTTATTCATTTACCATTCTAATTATTATATTCTTGTTATGATTTATTAGACTATGTTATAAGGATATAGTAATAGTATAGTATAGTATAGTATAGTATAGTATAGTATAGTATAGTATAGTATAGTATAGTATAGTATAGTATAGTATAGTATAGTATAGTATAGTATAGTATAGTATAGTATAGTATAAAATATATAAAATTAAAACATTAAGTGCAGAAATGGAAAAAATGGGGAAAAGGAAAAGAAAGAAAGAGAAGAAACTTTCCCTTCATCTTCAACAAATATAATCAACATTAATAGTTTATCACAATCTGTTAAAATAAAACCAACCATTTCTTCACATACATCATCCCCATCCCTATAGACCAGGGGTGTCAAACTGCCGGCCCATGGGCCAGATACATCATAGCAAAACCGTGCCTACCCCATTGCCGGCAATGGCAAAAAAAAGTCGCAATACGTCGCGACACGTCACGTGATATTACGAGTTTGACACCCCTGCTATAGACCAATCTTTAAAACTCCATCATTCCATCTTAATCAGCAAAAATCCAATAAAGGTTATCAGAAATTATAACCATTACAAAATATATCTAATAAACTTGATTTGAATTCTTCCACATACATAGATATATATACATACTCCTTTTCTATTTGAACAAACTGTCCTATCTCCTCTCTTTGGAATAGAATAGAATAGAATAGAATAGAATAGAATAGAATAGAATAGAATAGAATAGAATAGAATAGAATAGAATAGAATAGAATAGAATAGAATAGAATAGAATAGAGCTGGAATTGACCTTGGAGGCTTCTAGTCCAGCCTCCTGCTCAAGCAGGAGAACCTATACCATCTCAGACAGGTAATTGTCTAGTCTCTTCTTAAAAGTCTCCAGTGATGATTGATTGATTTTCCAAACTCTCAACATCTTTTTTGTGATATGGTGACCAAAATACAGTATTCCATGTGTGGTCTTACTAGGGTTTTATAAAGTGGTACAAATACTTTGCGTGATCTTGATTCTGTGCCTCTGTTTATACAACCCAGGATTGTATTAGCTTTTTTGGTTGCTGCTGCACACTGCTGGCTCATAGTCAAGTGATCGTCCATTAGGACTCCAAGGTCCCTCTCATGGTTACTGTTTTTAAGCCAGGTCTCGCCCAATCTGTACTTGTACCTTTGATTTTTCCTGCCTAAATGTAAAACTTTGCTTTTCTCCACATTGAAACTCATTTTGTTGGATAGGGCCCATTGTTCAAGTTTGTCTAGATCCTGAGTTTGTCTTCTGGGGTATTGGCTACTCCTATCAGTTTGGTGTCATCTGCAAATTTGATGAGTTCTTCAAATAAACGAAACTTCGAAACATCATCATCCATTCCAAGTCACAAAAACCCATTAAACACTACCAATTATAGCAACCTATTTATTTTAGCCTTGTTCAAATTAACCAATCTTATCATCTTTCCATTCCAACAACCTTTTGTCACTCAAGCAATGTAGTTAATAATAGCAATAGTTATGTCCTAACATCTGATTTCTTTTCACACTCTTTGTCTCTTTTCGCTAAATAATTGGCATCTTCAATAAGTGTCATATGTAAATCCAATGTAAAGAGGTTACTCATGTCACTCTTCTAGTTTACTATTTGTGCATCTTTTTAAATTGTGAATCTTTTTAAATTGTTAGCTCATTTATAAATCCACTATTTGATCTTTTTCTAAAACTTATTTATAGGCATTTTTAAATCCACATTCAAATCAATTTCAGTTTTATTCAATGGAACACGTTCCTCTTCAATGATATCACTTAGTTTTTCTATAATAGCAGATAACTTTAAAATTATTTTCTGAGCCCAATAGTCATATATCTCTCTTAACAGAGCAACTGGTATATTTATTCTCTTTTGGTGCCCTCTAATGACCAATCTGCAA
This sequence comes from Azemiops feae, assembly GCA_023970755.1. Taxonomy (NCBI): domain Eukaryota; kingdom Metazoa; phylum Chordata; class Lepidosauria; order Squamata; family Viperidae; genus Azemiops; species Azemiops feae. Next base: position 1,031,597 of record JALGBA010000649.1, on the reverse strand, counting down.
AGTCATTTTATCACTTCTAGATGTAAACATAGAAAGTTTCCCCTGGGAAGGATTCTTATAGTTAATTTCAAAGTTCTAATTCAAGTTTCTCTGGATTTTTAATCCATTTAAAACTTTTTAAAATCAGCACTGCAATCACCCTTTTGGTGTATATTAAAAAAAATTTTTTTTTCCAAAACCTTAAACTTGTAATTAAAACTTCTTCCTTAAAAAATTGAAGAAAAACTCACCCACTGTATATAACCAAGCTTGCAGTTCTGTGGGTTCTCAATATTTAAAAATCAGTGTAAAAAAAGTAAACTCCAAACTGATTAAATAATAAAGTTTGGACAAACTTTATGCAACATTGATAGTTATTAGCTTTTGGGAATCCCATGAATCCCAACTTTTACAATAAGGTCAGTTTCTGCCATCTACTCACAAACAAATGAAAAACAGCCAGAGTACATATGGATTATCTCATTTCTCTGGAAAGCTGTTGGTAGTCTGGATCCAGCATCCAGCTGCCATTTTCAGCCATCATGTCAAGGCCTCAGACCCAAGCTTCAAGAAGCAGAACAGAACCCTTCAGCAAATGCAAATGCTGCATCCTGGCAAAGCAAATGGCACATTTCAACAAGCAAGATACTCTACAAGCAATCTTAGTGCCTTATTATTAGTAACCGCTGAGCAGGGAAAGCTTCACCTGTGCACACCAAGCGGGGAGAGGATTTAATCTCCACAAAGATCAGTGTGTTCCTGTCCAAATCTCTAGCTATTTCCTGAGTACTTTTAAAGCTATTGTGCGGTATTAGAGATACAATAGTTTGACTATCAATTCTGATTATGCCTTTTCCTCAGCCTTCAGTAATACACTGTGCACACACATGCTGTTTGCACCTGTTTCCATAACTCCTCTTCTGTGGCCTCTTCATTCTTGTCTGCTGCCATTTCTCCAGAAAAGACTCCTGCATATTCCTGCCTAGCACCTCTGCAACCCTCATGGCCTTGGTCTACCATTCACATGGGCATTTTCTCCATTTGCTGAAGCCAGAACATGAAATTTCAGTAGCTATTTTCTAACCAGAAATTTTTCACTTACCACTCTAATTATTATATTCTTTGCATTTTTTGTAAAGGACATCTTTCTTTAACAGAATAACAACACAGTTGGAAGGGATCTTGGAGGTCTTCTAATCCAACTCCCTGCTCAAGCAGGAAACCCGGCCTATACCATTTCAGACAAATGGTTGTCCAATTTCTTTTTAGAAACTTCCAGTGATGGAGCATCCAAAACTTCTGGAGGCAAGTCGTTCCACTGATTAATTGTTCTATTAGGAAATTTCTCCTTAGTTCTAAGTTGGTTCTCTTCTTGATTAGTTTCCATCTATTGCTTCTTGTCCTGTCTTCAGGTCCTTTGGAGAATAGGTTGACTCCCTCTTCTTTGTGGCAGCCCCTGAGATATTAGAAGACTACTGTCAATGTCACCCCTAGTCTTACTTTTCATTAAACTAGACATACTAATTTCTGCAACTGTTCTTTATATGTTTTAGCCTCCACTCCCCTAATCATCTTTGTGCTCTTCTCTGCACTCTTTCTAGAGTGTCAACATCTTGTTTATATTGTGGCAACCAAAACTGGATGCAATATTTCACATATCCTTAAATACTATTCTTCATTTATAAGTTTTGAACTGGGGATGTCATACTTTAGCAGATTATATCCATTAGTGAAGTCCATGCACATTCAATCCACGCTGGCAGACTCAGAATTGTTCTGAAATAAATCCATGGCACATTTCCCTTCTATCTTTACTTCATATGTATGGAAAATGATAAGAAACAATTGTTATTTTATTTTCCAACAAGATTTCCTGATTTCTTTCCTCTATTCAATTTTATTTATAGAAATGATTATAGATGGGTGACTGTTTATATGTAAGTAGAAATAAGTTTTCAAGTTTATATATACTACTGATCTTAACTGTGGTTGTATATTTACCAAATATAAATATAGTTGAAATAGTCTCTACTTACAACCTTCCCTGCCTGGTTGCCCTCCAGAGGAGGCTGGGAATGGTACCAGTCATAAAACATCGGACAGACAAGTGGCAGTGCAGTCTCTTCTTAAAAGCCTCCAGGGATGGAACACCCACAGCTTCTGGAGGCAGGTTGTTCCACTGGTTCATTGTTCTCACTGTTAGGAAATTTCTCCTTAGTTCTAGGTTGCTTCTCCTCTTGATTAGTTTCCATCCATTGTTTCTTGTCTCGCCTTCTGGTGCTTTGGAAAATAGGTTGAACATAGACAATAGACTATATAGAATAATGTACTCCATATAGAGCCTTGATTTGAGTTGCCTCATACAGCTTCACCGGTTTACTGAAAACACGGTGTAATGCTACAGGGAGCAGCATCCACAGCAAACCACAACAGTGCCGAAAGGACAACACGTGCACCAATATTATCAAGAAAATGTCATTATGACATACTTGTTTCTCATTGCTGATAAAAATAGATAAGTCATGCCATTTATGTGATGACATTGTAACTGATATCCAGTATTACTTTCCCCTCTTCCAGCCAAGAATGTCCAGTTTATAGGGCTTGAATATATTAAAAAAAATCAACTAAATAGAACTAACAGTGCAAAAAACTAATGCCTAAAGACTGGACTGTTGAGGTGAACAAATTTTTATGACTAGATCTGCAACAAATTCAATTCAAATAAAGCCATGAGCCAAGTACCTGCCATCTTTTCATGTTTACATTTGATCTTCACTTTTCTGCATTATCTTAGCAACTCTGGATGTTAAATCCCAACTCCTTACAGGATTTGTTCAGGATCCAATGTGGGCTTCAAAACTGGACTCATCTTTGCAGAGAACATATAAACTGCCATATAAATCCTCAATAAACACTGTCATGTGTTTTGTATTATTTATGCCTGGCAGAATTTATGGTTTTTCCCTGAGATTAGTTGCTAGAGATTAGCCAATAGTGATTCCAGCTGAATTTTGGCATTCTAGTCCCATGAGACATCCAAATTGTCACATCTCCAGACACTAAAAAGACCTACGTACCTCTCCAAGTCCAGTTAAGTTTGCAGTATATTTCAGAAATGTGAGTAAATGCTTTCTTTAAAAAAAGTATTGCATCCAATCCCATCCTATATGTAATCATGATGCTACTTATACCAGTTATTAGCTTTCAAAATACTGTTAAGCATAGCTCCATTTGTTTGGGTTTATTTTTGGTATTCCAGAGAATCACTGTTTTTGTTTTAAGCAATGTCTGTTTGGTTTCACATCATCAGTAAGCCATTACAAACTCAACAAAATGTTACATACACATTACATATTTTGGACTTCTGCATCAGACGTAGGTGAACCCTGAAATAACTGGAATAACTTGGAGAGTTTGTCATTAATACAGTACAGAACGGACTGTACTAACCCACTCAGATTAACACACACACACACACAAATACACACAGTTTCAGCTTCAGTTTTTCATTACAAAACTTGATTATATTCCATCAAGTCATTGTTGACTCTTAGTGACCTCATAGGTAGATTTTTTTCCATGATGATGTGTCCCTATTACAGAACTTAGTCCCATGCAAATGGTGGTAGCACAGTAACTATGGACAAAAGAAAAAGAGATCTCTCAGCCTGAGCATAAAATGACATGACAGAGAGGGGAAGACAGTTGGATTCAGTGATCACCAGATCTGTTTCAATATTATGAGTTGCCCCAACCACTGCAGGGAGGGAGGAGAGAAAGAACTTCCATTGGCCAGCTAGAGTGACTTAAGAAGGGCAGCATAGTGTCAGATCTGGTTTAGATTGCATGTACTAAGGATTAGTGGGACAACACTGAGGATCTAGTCCAGGGGTAGGCAACCTTGGCTCTTTTATGACTCGTGGACTTCAACTCTCAGAATTCCTGAGCCAGCTCTGGCTGGCTCAGGAATTCTGGGAGTTGAAGTCCACGAGTCATAAAAGAGCCAAGGTTGCCTACCCCGATCTAATCTTATGAAAAATTTTCTTAGCTTTGGACGTTTCTTACATCGCAAGATCACAAGGAAAAAATAAATTATAATATATCTTATGGATCAGCAAAGTTACTAAATTTAAGGATTCATCTTCAGGTTACAAATAAATCCACTGCTTTGATATTGATTTAACAATTCCTTCACTGGAAGATTTTGCAGTGCGTATCATACTTGCAGGAGTGACTTATCCATTTGGCAAGATACCCACAATGCCAGGGGTCCACGGAAATGTTTTCAGCTTTTTTAAAATGAAAAAGAATTAAAATGAAGTTATATATTTTCATGCATTTTAACAAATATGTATTGATTGTCATGCCTTTTCATGAAAAACAGGCAAGAATCACACACAATTTAAACATCAAGCCAGAGGTTTATTTGTAATCTACAGATATAGTGTAAAACCTAAAATTTAGTAACATAACAGACACAATTAATCAGCAACCACTGATTATTACAAAATAAACATATTATTTGCTATTCCCTATTTCTCTATAATGATATAAAGAAAAAAATATGAAATATACATTTCAATGGTATTTTTTGAAGGGAGAAACCCAAGAAGGCAAAATTGTCTAGGGCAAAGGTCCCCAACCTTTCGGGCACCAGGGACTGGTTCCGTGGAGAGAGGTTTTTCCACGGACCGGAGGGGGCGTGGTTTTGTGTACTGCCTGCATCCCACGGATGGGGCTTTGCTTGTTTGTGCAGACCGGTTGCTGGCATGCTGCGGCCCAGTACTAGTCTATGGACTGGTGGTTGGGGACCTCTGGTCTAGGGCTCACAAAAATCATAATGCAACCCTGCTTGGTTGTTTGACTAGAAACTAATGCATTAGGAATATGGAGACTAATGCACACAATCCAAAGGATAAATAAAGGGGATTAAGGAAGTTTCAGGCTGTGATGGAAAACCCATACTGCCAATTTTTCTGTCCTTATGGGAGAGAAAATACAGTGAAAGGACAGACTTCCACCCTTTCTGTAATTGCTAGGACTATAAGGCTCCTCCATACTATCTATGGCTTCATCTCCATCTCAGTCCTTAGTGGCACAGGTGCAGTGGTGGGATTCAGCAGGTTTGCACCAGTTTGGCAGAACCGGTAGCTAATTTTTTGTTGAGTTCTGGCCCAGGCCCAGAACGGACTTCCAGAAGCAGCATTCACACAGAGAACCAATTGTTCACATATTTGAATCCCACCACTGCACAGCTGTCATGTGATAGGAGTAACATGCTCCCAGTAAAATAAAGGGCAACCTGCCCCTGAATGCCAGGAGAATGAGTCCCTCACTTCCCAAGTGCTCTGCATTTACTTTGTGGCTCTCCTAATTGAAATTAGGGAGAGAAAAAATATTTATCTGCACAGGCTCTCTGAATGTTTGCTCTGCATGTCTTTATGGAACTCCTGAAATACTGCAGTGCAGCTTAAAGTGTTTTTTTCCATGCTGACAACTCACTGAGAATTGTGTAAATGCATTTTATTTAGACTTCATTTTCCGACACTAGCAAATAATCAAAAGAATAAATATTCAAGTGACTATAAGAATAGATAATGCAGAAGGTAATGTCATAATAAATGTGAATAAAATATTGCTAGATGCCCAGTGAACAATTTACCATTTTCTCTCACATCCAAGTCTGCATTAGAAAATTCCATTGTTTACCTCAAGGCCACACTGAATCTTCTATTAACTCACAGCTCTCCAGATAAAGTGGACGAATTATATACGCTTTGACAGTTCAGGAACTGGTGTAACTTAAATTTAATTTCAGCAATTGAAGGACTAGCATAAGAAATACAATACACAAAAGCGTATTCATACCAGTCACTTGAAAATAATAGAACAAATGACAGTAGTACAGTTGTAGCTAGTGGTGGGATTCAAATATGTGAACAACCGGTTCTCTGTGTCTCTTCCGGAAGTCCATTCTGGGCCTGGGCAACAAAAAATTAGCTACCGGTTCTGCTGAAGTGGTGCCAACCACCTGAATCCCACCACTGGTTGTAGCTTATTTGAATACAACTGATTAAAAAACATAAATAGCAAAATTACATATGTTTTTAGTTATTCAGTCATTTTAAGGACTAGCAAAAACATAACATTGGTAATATTTATCTACATTCCATGACAAAAAAATCATGTGAAACATGTATCAACCACTGATTTTCCTTTCCTGACTAAATTCACCAAATCTGCCATCAAATATCCTCGTTGTTTCAAGACCTTGGCCTTTGTGGATTTGTTTATTACAGGCTATAGTTTTATAAATCTGTTGAGTGCTACCAATAATATGTAAAGCACATATTAAAACAATATTGCAAAAAATGTAACATTGCAAATTGTCATGATTCTTTGAATTTCTATATCTAAACCTGCAAATTTCAGTTCTACTTGAGCACTAGTAGTGACTCAGCATAATAGCACAATTTCATTACTCCAGATTTTATTTGCAAAGTAAATGTGATAGTCGTTTTATAGAAATAACCATAGAGATGGCCTTTCCATATTATTAAACCACCCTTTTGCTTCTCCAGTTAAAGGCATTCAGGTGTGCTGCCAGAGTGATTAGCTCAGTTATAAAATGTTCTGTTATAAAAAAAAATCCTACTTATACTATCATGTTAGAGAAAGGAGAAACAAAGGAATAAAACTGAAAATATAAAGCAAATGTAAATGTAAAAAGGTTTTTGGTTTAAAACATTGCAGGAGGGGGAGAGATTCCTGTACAAAAAGTTACAAAAACAAAGGTTTACTCTGCAGCATTTATTTAGCAGTGTTGAAAGAAAAATCTTCATCGGGGTCCAGTCCAAGCCAGGAATAAACAAAATGGAGACTGCTTTAGAAAGAAGGTTGTAGTTTATTGAAGAGGAGAGCCAGACAGAAAGATGGATCTGAAAAGCTGACAACATGTAGTAGGGAGTGGTGGGTTTTTATACCTTCTTGAGCTTTTGTTTGGAGTTGTTCTTGTGATATGATCTTTGACCTGAGTCTGAGTGTGCCTTTCTGGTATTCTAATGGTGGTGGGTTAATCTTATTATGTCCCAAAGGTCATATCCCCCTTCCCTGGGGGTGTGGCTGATGACTAGGTCCTGTGTTGGATTTTTTTGGTGTGAGGGTTTGTTGATTCTAGGGATCTTTGTCTTTCTAATCCTATCAGCTCTACGTTTCCTGGCTCCAGTTTTTCTGACAGGATTATCACATCTGCATTTCTACAGACAGACCTGGTTTCTGCTTGGGGCACAGAGACTTTGGGGGGGGGGGGTTAGTTTCTGCCTAAGATTTTCCATTATTCCTTTGGGGAAATATAATATTCTGCCTTTTAAATATTCCCAAAATATTTCTTTTGGGGGGGGGGTGCTGTCCTCCCACAGCAGGAAGTTATCATTACAAGTCAGCTACAAAAAACATGTGCAATCACAAAAATGCCCTAATTCCAATTGCTGGGGGGGGGGAGTTTTTTTAGAATTTCCTGTTATCTAAGACCTGTCATGTGAAATGAAGATTAAGGTTTGCTTTCCAGAAATAAAGCAGACCCTCAAGATGGCACATAATTTGAATCCATTGGCAAGAAAGGAAAGCTTTCAGCATCACTGAGTTTCACTAGCAAAATTGTGAGCCCTCCCTGCACCTATTATTAGAATGGAATTATTCCCATTTTTTTTAAATTTGGATGGTTCTTGATTGTTTCATTTTAGTAATTTAAAAATTGCTAATTATCCTCAATTAAATACAATAATAGGAAATTTTTGTTATTCAATCAACATAGTTATAACACACAATATTACGTGACCATGCAGCTTAGCAACAGCAATTATGGTGACCACTGTTAATCAGATTTTGCACTGTTAAGTGTGACGTTGTGTGGTCAGCATCTGCAACCTCCTGCTGTCTTCCCATTGTCTTAGCTTGTCAGAAGCCAGCAGTGAAGGTCACAAATGGCAATCACATAACTGCAATATGGTAAATCCATAGATGCCAAGCACCCAGATTGCAGTCCCATGACTGGAGGGACACTGCAACAGGTGAAACTATGAGGACCAGTCACACATACTGTTCATTCAGCACTGTTGTAGGTTTGAACAGTTGCTGAACAAGTCTCATTAAGCAAGGACTACCTGCACAATACTTAAAAGGCCAAGAAAACTGCCAATGTCCAAACATATAAATTCCACTTCCTCTTCCTATGATTCCTAGCTTGTTTCAGCCAGCACATATTGAACTTATATTGTCACTGAGTTATACTGTACACACCAAACCAGGATTCTTTTTCAAATCAGTCAATATATGTATATATTTTGCATCTTTTGTTTGCTCCAAGGCATATCATTTTCACTTGCTTTCTCAAAGGCCATTCTCCCACTTTAAAGGAACACTTTCCAATTAGTACTAATTTTTCCCCCATGCATTGAATCAGCAAACTTGGCCACCTCACTGCTCACCTTTAATTTCAGATCACCAATCCTACATATAAAGGCATTATGCCAATTGCAACTTCCCAGTAATTAAAAAAAAACATCCCACAATGCATTTTGAACAACAGATTAATCTGCTGAACTCAGCAGTTCAAAGGATGGACACAACCCAAGTTGCTATTAAACAGGAGACTGAAAAGGAGCTAGTAGCTCTGCCACTGAGGTTGATGGAAGCAAACAAATCACCTAATGAGAGTGGGTGCTAAAGTTTAGATGGTAATTGTTTCTGAAACTTTTAGCAAGTCTACCATTCATCTTTTCTAAAAAAAAAAAAAATCAACTTGGCTTAAACCTTCCTAATCAAAAAGCTTGTCATTTTGCCTGTATACAAAAAAAATTGCTTTGAAAGATTAAAGCTGATAATTCAGCTGGAAGGAAATTCCCTTATTCTGCATTTATAAGGATGTTTCATTCTATATCCAAGAATGACCTGGCAAATGAACCCTGGATTTGCTCAGTTAGATATCTTGATTTAATTCAATAAGCAGAGGAGATACAAATTAGCAAGATATAAAAAGCCAACATTAATTGACCCAACTTTGTAAACACTGGCAACTGTTGCCTACATTTCTTTTCATTGTGATTAATCAAACAGTTAATTAATGAAACACACACTACAATACTGATTGCAAATCTCAAACCACTTACTCTAGGGTGGTCTGTCTCCTGGAGAAAACAAAATTTTGGTATAAATAGCTAAAGGATTGCACAGTGCTCAGTGTTGTGATTGCTCCCAGGCCTGCCACAGCGCAGGCTGTGTGAGTTTCATCACGTAGTGGGTGTGCTTGGCCACAGCATCGGCAACAGAATCCCAGGCTAGATGGAGCACAGTAGCTTTTGAGAAGCCTGCTACTAAGTATAAAAGAGCAAAGACTTCCCAATGATAAAATGCTGCAGTTATCATTCTTGCTTTTAAATTAATCAAGAATTTTAAAAAATGCATTTATGACTGCTTGAAAGAATTAGGTTTATATAGAAGTCATTGAAGACTAGAAAAACATACTCAAAAATCAATTCTTCATTTGAAAAGTGATAAAATAGATCTATAACATGCCCTGGCCTTTAGACCTGGAAGATCGGCACTAGGCTTTAAAGTTTACAATCTAAGATGCTAAAGCAAGGATAGGCAACTTGGAGTTGCCTCCACTGTTGCTCAATTCCTACCGGTACTTTCAGCATTTTTAATCAACATGGCACGATGGGAAATGTAGTTTTGCCATTTCCAGGGGGCCATACACATTGCAGATCTCAGAGCTTAAAAGTAAGCAAACCCAGGGATTCTGACAGCAGGAGTTAAGTCCCTCATCTCACCTCACCACCACTATAACTGAAAAATCAGAAAAGTTATAGGGATGATCTCAACTCCTGAGCAGCAACATCACTGGGCAGGGGGACTGCATCTTTCAATCACACAGGACTCAGGTATCACTGGTTTGATTCTAGCTTTGCTTTTCACTACATGGGAGGTTGAACTGTTCTTTCATCACCTACAAATAGCTAGTGAATAACCATTTCACCCTTATCGAAAAAGGCACATCACTGAAGCATGATGAAGAGAAGGCCCATAACTGGAAAAGGAAATTATACACATATGCATGTGTGCATTGTTAATATAAAGTATGAAATAAATTACTCTAAATAAATGTGAATGACCTTTGTCCAGGAGCTGAAAAGCTGCTGCCAGGCAGAATAGAGAATACCTGATTACTGTAAGGTAGATGGATAACTAATGTGAGCTGCAAAGACAGATTTCTCTGTAACCTGTTGGGTTTCTTCATAAAAAAAAAATAGCCAAAGCCAATCTGCTCCTCCTAACATACAAATGGAAACATGCTATATTAATGTGAAATGTTTCTCCACTTACAAACTTCCATGCCTTTCAAAAAGTTGGCTTCTTTACTATATTATTCCTAAATGTATACACAGATAACATCAATTTTAATAAGCCATATTTTTAAATTCATAATATCACAATACTGTTTAGGCTGTCCCAAAGGTGCATTTTCAAGAGGCAACTGGACTTTCTTGTTTTTTCTTTGAAGACATTTCGCTTCTCATCCAATAAGCTTCTTCAACTCTGAGCTGAAAAAGCTTCTTGGATAAGAAGCGAAACGTCTCCAGAGAAAAACAAGAAAACCCAGTTGCCTCTTGAAAAAGTATCTTTGGGACAATCATGACCTGGATGACTGAGAATCTCCACAGACAATACTTTAGGCTGCAAACCCTTATACTGGAGAATGTGAGGCCTTCTCAATTTTATTCTCCATAATTCCTAGCATTATTCATTAAAATAAAGTAATCTGTGTGGACTGTTTGGCCCCATCTCAACCTGTGAGATTGAGCATATCTCCTTTGATGTTTGTTTCAAAACTAAAATTGTCTGTATTACCTCTAAGAGGCAAAGTGAAGCAGTTCACACCCACAGAAGGAGGCAATATTTTGGGGAAAATGGGATTACCTCTAACTAGACATAAGTACAAGTACTCATAGAAGATAATATTTATACATCAGGATTGAACTCTGGGGTCCTTAGTGCCCCGAGGCTGATGGTTTACTTGTAGACATTCCATTACCAAACTTTAGTAGCACTGCTAACACTGATAATGTTACCTCGTTTGGTAATGAAATATCTGGAAGACGCCAGCTTATCTCTACCTGCAGCCACTACTTTAGCTTTGGCATTATTGGACAGCTTCTGATTCCCTCCTGGTTTCTGCTGCTCACCTCTATAGCCTAGAAGAAAAGGCCTTTCCAGGCCTCATTTTAGGATATCTTTCTGTGTTGTTCATTTATGGAAGGCAGTGACAGAAGAAGTAAACTGATTCTATTGATTAAGATCAGTTTGGATTCAGTTCTCACCTGGAACAAAAAGAAATTGAACAGATTGTGAGGAACATCCCATTAATCCCCATAATATGGGTAGGTTCAACTGCTGGTCAATAATAGCTTCTTCACAGTTTCATTCATTTTCTTTCTTCAGCTACCAAAGCTGAAGCCAAAATCCCACACTTCTGTCAAGACTCTCTGCTTTAAACCTAGACACACACCTGCTGGTCTGTAAATTCCTGCTTTTATCTACACAAATAATGGAGTCATTTAAAAACACAGGGGGCTTGCAAGGCATTTCTTCCCCTAATGAGACAGACTTATTTCTTTCATAATGCTCTACAACAGCTTCTATTCCAAATGGATATTCTGTAACTACTATGGATTTTGCCCTTAAAGGAAGCCAAACTGATAGCTTCATTTTTTTTTTGCCCTTAAGTATCAAACTGTTTCATTGCTTTTTTCTGCTTACGCATATCTTAGCAGCAATTCAATTTTCAATACTGTTGCTATAACAAAAAGCAGCTTGCTCTCATTATTTTGGGACATAACCTGAAACCTAAATTCCAAGTATTCCAACAGAAAGTTTTTGCATTACTCTGGACTTACAGCATATGATACCATGCTATCTCATTCATGCTGCTATTGATCAGCTGGGGAGAATACTGAGATTCTTGAGATCAGCGGCATGAAAGATGATTATTGTGGGTTGTCTTCCAAATTGCTTTTGAGGGATTGGGGAATGAAAACAGTGGTGGTGTCAAAGGGCATGAAGCTAGCTATTAGGCTTTCTAGGCAATTAACTTTCATATCAAAAGAACAAATATATATTATCCTCACTTCCTTCAGTTTTTCTCCTCTAATCTCCTTAAATAACACTTTGTACTATGTACTATGCAACAACAAAATGAAAGGTTCCCAAGCAGCTGACAGTTCTTAATTATAAGGTTGTTTTAAAAGTATTAGTTAGTTGCAAGATGAACTATGCACATTAACCAAGACCCTGGCATGCATAGAAGAGAGGTTAGCCTTTATCTCAACCCAATCACCCCATGTAAGTCCAAAGGAAAATCTAAATTACTCTGGCACACATAGAAATTAATAGCTACAGTAAGGGAGCCCTATTGATATAAATAGAAGGTTTCTATCTGCAGCTAATAGTAGCTTTTGGAAATGGTTTCTGTTCAGATTTCAGCACCAAGATGTCCACATCTTGGCAAAAACATGTTTTTATTTTAGACTATAATTATTCATTGTTTACATATGATTAATCTTATAACAACTTTGGCTGCAGGTTGTACTACTGGGTATAGTGAAGCTTGAAGATTTAAACATCAGATATTATTGGTGTGGGATGTAATATGCATGCATGTATCTATGTACGGTATGTATTACAATTTATATGCCACTCAAATCTAAACAGGGCTCTGAATGGTTGCAATGTAATACAAACTTTAGAATAAAGTACAAAGCAAGCAACCAAACAAAACAACAGCACCCCAGCGTATTGATGGCTTTCTCCCAAACCATTAGGGCAGAAGGCAGTCTATCATGGGAGGAATACAATATTAGATTTACTATATATCCATTCCAGGATATAAACTAATTCTGAACAGCTTACGGTTACATTAAAATGTTGTGAGCCAGTAGGAACACACGGCTTGCCCTATTGTCACTGAAACTAGGTCATTGCTCTTGAGAGATTGCCATTCATCACTAGTGACCAAAAAAGATGCCTATACAGGAAAGTCTGCTGAAATCAAACAAACTAACAACTAAATATTATCTGGAATATATTTATCATTTTATCACTGCACAACTTGCAAGTCTAGTTTATCTCCATTAATCCTTTCTCTCTTCTTTTAATCAGAACTTTCCTAAGCAATTTTCATAAATGCTCCTTCAAATCGCATGGGTTAGCCTTATGCCATGAATAATATAAACAGCTTACCTCTTAATTTAAGCTAATTACTTTACAAACTTATGTAGGTGTTAAAATTAGACAGTTTACATTTAGGACTTGATTCATGTAGTTAGCGGCATGAGGATAAATCAGGGGAAGGTAGAAATTAATTAACTGTAGCAGATGTATCCTGCAATTTAAGTCACCCAAACGTCAAGGAAGAAAGAATTTATAGGGGTTGGTGTTTTGTAAGGACGTTTTGTTGTTGTTGTTGTTTTCCACTTCATGTTAGAATGTTCCTTCCAGCATCAGATTTTTTTGTTGTTCACACATTAGGAAAAAGGGGAGTGATATAACTGTCCCCCATCTCTCAGCACTTTTGCAGCAACAGAGTTAGTTTGTTTCAACTGTCTACATTTTGATGCAGAACAGCCTCTGTGCACCCCAGCTGTAATACGTATACATAATAGGCTGAATACCAGTCTGTCAAATACATCTTTAGAAACCTTCTTTGTAATTAAAAACCTGAAATAGTAGAATACTGAACTCTTGAGACATTTAGACATCTACATGTTTTGCTTTGATACTGTGAAAAATCTGTTCTGTATAAAATTGTGTTTATAGTGATTGGGCATATCTGTAGATAGTAGCCAATCCCATGTTAGTTTGCTTGCTCTTATCCAGTCCCTAACGGCCTTCCCTAATCTGGGGAGTAGTGGACATCAAGATTATGAGGGCTAGGAGATTATGAGTCCTGAGGTCCAGTTCATCTGAAAATTGTGGAGGCTGCAAAGAAAATTTGAAAAAACATCCAACAGTAAAGAAAACAGAACAAAAGAAATAATTGACCAGGAAACTATCCCTATTTATAACTTGTCATCTTAGTGACTATATTACATAACAATAATCCAGTTACAGTCTCTTTAATCATGTGTGGCTGTACAAATAGGCACGCTGAGCGCTGTGTAGAGAAACCAGAAAACTGTCAGTGAACAATGATCACTTCATACCAACTCTTATGTACTTTCATCCCCCCAAATCTCCTGAATTTGTCTAAATATTTAATAGCTAGCAAGTAAGCAAAAACACGAGGAACAATAAATAATCCAATAATCTAAGACTGGAGTATTGGAAGCAGGATGGAATTACTAGAAAAGGTAACATTATACCACAGCAGTTCTGAGAAGATAAAGAGGCATTTATTTTAAAAATAGAAGGTATATCTCTATTGTAACACTGGTTACAGTGAGATATTATATATGTGCATTCTTGGGTGTAGGAAAGAGAAAAAGTAATATCAAAAAAAAAACCTTCAGATTTTGATTTTGACTGGAAATAAAAGAATTTGCAAATTAGCAAATAAATAAGAAAATGTCTTTTGCAATGCCGCATAAAATGAATTGTATTCACGTCTTCCAAGCAATTTCTCTCAGCAATATTGATTTAAAATGATGCAATAGACTGCCACAAATGTTCTGTCAAACATAGGATTCCATTTAGACCAATGAAAACTCCTCAAATATTTGTTGTCATATAGAAGCAAAATGCCTTCAGCCACAGCAAAGGTTTGAGCTGATGGGATTAGAAAAACAAAGACTCCCAACGACAGGAACATGACCTTTAGGACATAATAGGATTAACCCACTACCATTAGAATACCAAAAGGGCACACTGGAGCTCAGGTCAAAGTACATTGCACAGGAACAGGAAGAACCTCAAATACAAAGCCCAAAGAAAGTATAAAAGCCCACCTATCCCAACTCCATTTTGTCAGCTGTCCCTGAGCCACATGCTATTGGTTCTGTTCTTCAATAAACAGAACCTTCTTTCCAAACAGCCTCCATTTTATTTATTCCCAGATTGGGCTGGACCTGAAAATTTTTCTTTCAACAAAGGTTAAATAATTTGAAAGGGTATCATGAATTTTCTTAATATAAGTGATAATAGTCTATAAAGACTAATAAATACAAATAGAAATATATATTACTTCTCACAACAAGGGGGGAAAGAAAGAAAAATGGATTTGGTTAAGATTGTGATGTAAATTTTTTTAAGCAAAAATATTTTATTTGGTCCTGTTTTTATTGGGACATTGCTTTTGGTTTCTAGGTTTGTTATAGAAAAAAATGAAATTTGGAATTTTAGCTTGAAGATTTAATAATTGTGTAAGTTATAAAACTGGCTTATAGTAATTATAGGTAATGTAAAAAGTTGAGGTCATAATTATTTTAGTATTTTACCGTGTTGGATAGGATCAGAAGTTAACCTTTTTTTTCCCCCTAAATCGTGCATTTCCCCTCATTTTTTTTCTTTTTCTTTTCCATTTTATGTTATAAAAAACCTCAATAAAATATTTAATAAAAAAGAAAACACAGATACTAAAACAAGCTGTAACTTGTTAAGAGGTGAGAATATCTTATATATAATTTGCATGTTGGAGAGGTGAGTGAGAGAATGAAAGAAAAAATGAGTATGATCAAAATATGGAGTATGCATTCTGTATATTTAATTTTAATACAGCTTATTGTCAATATCAGACCCAGAGCTAAGCAGTAAAAAGTCCTGCAGGTGATTTTTGTGCCTCTATTATTTGGTTTTGAAAAATTCATTTTTCTTTCAAAAATTATGATCTCTTAAACATCCCATAGTTGGAGATACCAGAATCCTCTTATTAGAAGTGAATGAGAAACACATAGGGGATTGCAGCAATATCACAAGCAATCCTCTTGTCATAAAAATTGTAGAGCTTATATGTTATATTAAAGGTGGAAAAATTCTGGAGTGATTTATCTTGGTCTGATTGTTTTTACATCTCAAAAACCATTTTAACAGGGGGTGTGTAGACTTTTTATATTCACTGTATTTACCTGTCGCCTCTCTTCTCATTGTCAAGCTGTAGTACTGGAAATGAGACTAGAGGGAAGAGGTTAATTCCATCTAAAGATGCTTCTCTACGCAAGTGACAAAGCACCAGGATTAGCACATGTATGAGAAAGCATGTATTACCTATTCTCCCACTGATTAATCTCAACTAAACACGAACAAAAGTCACAGCAAAGGGCACTGCTCATTAAGAGCTAAATCCTGAGAAGGCAATGGACCCAGCTTTAGTAAAAGAATATTACAGATTTGGGAAATGCAAGGAAAACACCAATTAAAATTATCTAATGGCTGCATCAAGGTATAAGGAAGCTGACAGCACTTCAGGATCTTTAGTTGATAAAATTAAAGGAATTCTAGTGTTGAAAGAAAAATCATCTGGTCCAGTTCCAAACTGGGAATAAACAAAGGCTAAGACTCTGGAAATAAAGATGGAGGCTGCTTAGAAGGAAGGTTCCAGTTTATTGAATTGCAGAACCAGACAGAAATGTGGTTCTGGGGCAGCTGACCACATGAAGCTGGGAGCGGTGGGTTTTTATACCTTCTTGAGCTTTTGTGTTTGGAGTTGTTCCTGTGGCATGAACTTTGACCTGAGCTTTTGCGTGTGTCCTTTTGGTGTTCTGATGGCGGTGGTTAATCCTATTATGTCCTAACGGTCCTGTCCTACTTCTCTAGGGTTGTGGTTGATGGCTATTTCCTGTGTTAGATTTTTGGGTGAGGGGTTGCTGTTTCTAATCCTATCACTCTGCTGTTGTTAGCTATCAAATCTTGTTCCAAGGGATTTTGAAAGATCCTGTCTTGAATGGGCTTCTGCCCAGTAGTATTTTCTCATGAATGGGGCCTCAGTCTTTCTGAATGGGATTATCAAATCTGCATTTCTACAGAGCTGGCCTCTGACTAGTTTCTGCTTGAGGCTATTAAGAAAAACTGGGCCTGCTTTTCTGCCTTTAAGATCCTTTGGGGAAATATAATATTCTGCCTTTTTAATATTCCCCAAAATATTTCCTTCTCTGGGGGGAGGGGGCTGACTTCCCACACTAGGAAATGTGTTTGTAAAATAATGCATAGTGTTTTAAGTGGAAAGGGGAGGGGCTGTTTCCTCCTTCTCTTATAACACTTGAAAGGGGGCAGGAGGAGCATTCAATTCTAATTGTTGAAGCTTCTCCGAATTAAATTTAAATGTCAGGACTGAAGACGTTTTCTCATTTCCACCCATAAATCTTATCTTTAGATTCTAGAATTCTGAAGCAGAAGTTGCACTGATGGCTATCAACAGTTAACTTCAAAAACAGATTAGAGAATCCATCAAGAATAGAGCTATCCATAGCAGATATCATTATGGTTATATATTGTATCCAGGAGGCTTCTAAATAATAGTTGTTGTAATAAAACAGCTATTGTAAACTTGTCTGTTTTGTAGGTTTCCCAAAGGCATCTGGTGTCCATTGTAAACAAAATGATGAACTTATTTTGGCTGCAGGCTTTTGTTTAAATTCTTTTTTTTTATCTTCTTACAAAACTGATACTGTAAGGAGAAAAATACAAAGGAAGAATATCTCCAAGAGGAGGAACTCTGTAAGGAAGACAAGGTTCAGTTCCTCTCCTTCACACGAGCTGATTACTCTTCAAATGGCACCCATATTTCCTTATAAACCATTGAGCCAGATCTATATTTAAACAAATACACCTTAGTATTTGCTTTAATGTTTCCAAGCAGCCAAGGAAGGCATATCTGAGTGTCTACACAGCAATTTGACTCAACAATCCTGCTACCAAACAGAGTGTCTTGCTGCTGAAAATGTCATTCATGCTGTATCTGACCTACATTGTAAATATCTTAGATCCAATCCTCTTCCTATTCTGCTCATATGCATCTTTGTTGATCTCATTTGATTATCTGCCATCAAGTTGAGATCAACTCTGAGTGAACACATAAATTTTCTCCATGATGATCTGTCCCTAACCTGGTCCTTCGGTCTTCTAACAGTGCACTCATTGCCACTGTAACTGAGTGCATCCACTTTATTGCTGGTCATCCTATTCTTCTTTTTCCTTCCATCTTTCCCACTATATAGAATTATGTCCCACATTGCTTACCTCCTTCCTCTTTTTTTAACCACATTATAATGACTTGAGACAGATCTCTCTGTCCCTCTGAATAGCTGGATATAGCCTCAAAAAGAGTTTTTTTTAAAATACGTATTGATCCAGTTTCACAAAAAATGATGTTATTATAGAATTCTCCTCATGGCTGGATTATTTAAGATGTGGACTGACTTATTGTGCCCCACTCCTTAAACAGGCGTCCATTTTTATATTAGTCTAGTATCACAGATAACAGAACTTTCTGAGGAATGTTTGCTGGAAGTGGATGACCATTTCCCCATAGACCATAAATGATCCTATGAGGCCCACATTCTTTCCAGACCCTGTTCTGCAACAAAGTATAACGAAAACAAAGTTATCTGCTGTTTTCATTTTACAATCTTTTCATTTTGCTTTTCATTGTTTTTCTAGTCTTGTTGCTTTTGAGTTTATCTAAATTGATGCAAGATTTACATTTTTGTTTGATTTCTCCTATTTTCTAGCCCTCATCGTACTCACTTCCAAAGTGCTTGAACAGGCCAAACAAGGATATTATGTCTCTACTGATACTACTGGCTAGCATCTACTTGGACTAACCTTAGTTTGTTTCCTATAAATAGTCTAAAAGACGGAGCTGATTACTTCAGCTAGAGCACTTGGGAAGGGACAAGAACGAAAGTCTTCAGTGTTGAAAGAAAAATCTTCATCAGGGTCCAGTCCAAGCTGGGAATAAACAAAATGGAGACTGCTTAGGAAAAAAGGTTCTGTTTATTGAGTTGCCAGAAACTTCAGTGACACAGCACATTTCTGGGGTGGCTGACAAAATGGAGCTGGGAGTGGGTGGGTTTTTTATACCTTTTTGGGGTTTTGTGTTTGGAGTTGTTCCTGTTTGAGGTCATCCCTGTTCCTGTGTAATCTATTTTGACCTGAGCTTTTGGTATTCTAATGGTGGCGGGTTGATCCTATTATGTCCCAAAGGTCATGTTCTGTCCTTGGAAGTCTTTTTTTTCTAATCCCATCAGCTCAAACCTTCTCTGGGGCTGTGGCATTTTGCTTATGAATAAGTGCCCCAGTCTTTTTGAATAGCATTATCAAATCTGCATTTCTACAGCGCTGGCCTGCTCAGTTTCTGCTTGAAGGAAAGGGGGAAGTTTCTGCCTTTTAATATTTTCTCCCATTAGTCCTTTGGGAAAATATAATATCCTGCCTTTTTTTAATATTCCCCCAAACATTTCCTTCTCGGGGGGAAGGGGTTTGCCGACTTCCTACATCAAGAAGAAGGAGAGGTGCAATCCCCACTTTACTTTATGAGCCCGTGAATGTGCTTGTGTGCCTTATCAACAGATTTCTATCCTCCTAAACTAGACCATTCATAAATGAGAATGCAATTGTTTCCATCCCTTCAAAAGCAGACACCTGTACTCTTGATGAAGCTTCACCTCACCTGACTCTGGCCTTGTTGCTCTCACTGCAATTACTGTTGTTGTTATACACAGACCCTGATGAAGCTCCACATTAGTGCCCTGTTTTGGCTATTCGGCATAAGCTTCCTGTCGAGGTCTCTGTATGCAGCACGTTCTGACTAACTGGTACATGCTGTGCTGTTAGGGGGAGAGGGAGGGTTCTATTGTTTTGCCTTCGCCTTCAGATTTGTAGCTATCTATTCTTCCCCCACCCATCTGTTTGCATGTAAAGAGCCTGGAAATCCTCCCTAGCTAAAGTTCTTGAACATAACTTACCAAACCTTCTTTATTTCTCAGATACAAATGCTTTTTGGACTGAAGCTAAGAACTATACTGTGACATTTTTCTGTCAGTAACCCGAGGCTCTGCTTTGTCTGTATTATAAGCTCAGATCTCCATAGACCTGTCTTTCACAATAGGTCTTCTGAAGTGTGGTCTGTCTACCTACTTAACATTGTCTATTTGAAAAAGATGTGTAACTGAAAAGTTCTTTCCAACTTTTCAATATTCTGAAAGCAATCGATTGGCCTACAAATGCCTAAGACAGTGATATTACTATCATTTTTTTTCCTCTCTGCCATACATAGAAGATTAGAGATGCCACTTTATTTAAAATTATAAGTGCACTTTCTAGTAGATGATGCTCTGAACAAATTTGCCCAAAAGAGGTGTATTGAAGGCACATGTCATCAATATTGGCTAAATGAGCAATTAATAAATAAATAAGAAACACAATATGCATAAGAAGAATGACATTATATTTAGCTTAAAATCAGTGCTACAATTCAGAATATCTTTTTTCTGGATTTAAAAGACAGTATAGCTAAAGTAGTGACTTAACTACTAACAAACAGAATCACGTCCACAAGAAGGTAATTCAATTGTTCTACATCCAGCGCTTTAAGGTTATTTGCCTTCATAGTCAATAAAAGAGTAGGAAAAGCAAGACTGGGATACAATCCCTAAAATGACAGAATGATCTCAGTTCGAATCCAAGGCAAACCATTCAATATCACAGTAGTCGAAGTCTATGCCCCAACCACTGGTGCTGAAGAGGATGAAATTGACCGGTTCTATGAAGCCCTACAGCACCTTATAGAATTAACACCAAAAAATGATGTCCTTATCATCATGGGGGATTGGAATGCTAAAGTAGGAAGCCAAAAGTTAACCGGAATAACAAGCAAGTTTGGCCTTGGAGTACAAAATGAAGCAGGGCACAGGCTGATAGACCTTTGTCAAGAGAATACGATGGTCATAGCAAACACTCTTTTCCAACAACCAAAGAGACGGCTCTACACATGGACATCACCAGACGGTCAACACAGAAATCAGATTGACTATGTGCTCTGCAGCCAAAGATGGAGAAGTCAGTAAAAACAAGACCAGGAGCTGACTGTGGCTCAGATCATGAGCTTCTCATTGCAAAATTTAGGCTTAAATTGAAGAAAGTAGAGAAAAGCACTAGGCCACTCAGGTATGAACTAAATCATATCCCTGATGTATATACAGTAGAGGTGACAAATAGATTTAAGGAATTAGATCTGATAGACAGAGTGCCTGAAGAACTATGGACGAAGGTTCGCAACATTGTACAAGAGGTAGCAACTAAAACCATCCCAAAGAAAAAGAAATGCAAGAAAGCAAAATGGCTGTCTGAGGAAGCTTTGCAAATAGCTGAGGAAAGAAGGGAAGCGAAAGGCAAGGGAGAAAGAGAAAGATACACCCAATTGAATGCAGAATTCCAGAGAATAGCTAGAAGAGATAAGAATGCCCACTTAAATGAACAGTGCAAAGAAATAGAAGAAAACAATAGAATAGGGAGAACCAGAGATCTCTTCAAGAAAATTGGAGATATGAAGGGAACATTTCATGCAAAGATGGGCATGATAAAGGACCAAAATGGCAGGGACCTAACAGAGGCAGAAGAGATTAAGAAGAGGTGGCAAAACTACACAGAAGAGCTATACAGGAACGAGCTTAACGTCCCAGATAACCACGATGGAGTGGTCACTGACCTCGAGCCAGACATCCTAGAATGTGAAGTGAAATGGGCCTTAGGAAATCTGAGCAACAACAAAGCTAGTGGAGGTGACAGTATTCCAGCTGAGCTATTTAAAATCTTAAAAGACAATGCAGTAAAAGTGCTACACTCAATTTGCCAGCAAATTTGGAAAACTCAACAGTGGCCACAGGATTGGAAAAGGTCAGTTTACATTCCAATTCCAAAGAAAGGCAATGCCAAAGAATGTTCAAACTATCGCAACCATTGCACGCATTCAACATGCTAGTAAAAGTTGATGCTTAAATACTACAAGCTAAGACTCCAGCAGTAATGTGGATCGAGAACTACCATAAGTACAGGCAGATTTCGCAGTAGGCAGAGGAATTAGAGATCAAATTGCAACATACGCTGATCCTGAGAATCTGGAGTTGCAGAAAAAAACATCTCTTCTGCTTCATTGACTATGCTAAAGCCTTTGATTGTGTGGACCCAATTGTGGCAGTTCTTAAAGAGTGGAGTACCAGACCATCTTATTTGTCTCTTGATAAACCATACGGGGAGTCAAGAAGCAACAGTGAGACTGGACACGGAACCACTGATTGGTTCAAATTGGGAAAGGAGTCTTGCAAGGTTTGTATACTGTCCGCCCTGACCTATTTTTAACTTATAGTGCGAGCACATCATTAGAAATGGCAGGGCTAGATTAATCAAAAGTTGGAATTAAGATTGCCGAGAAATATCACAACCTAAGAGTATGCAGATGATCCACTCTAATGTCAGAAAGTGAAGATGAACTAAAGAGCCTCTTGATGCGGGTTGAAGAGGAGAGTGGCAAAAGTGGCTTGAAACTCAACATAAAAAAACCAAGTCATGGCATCCGGCGCTCTCTCAATTCCTTGTCAACTAGATGGGGAGATGGAGGTAGTGACAGATTTATTTCCTGGGCTCCAAGATCACCGCAGATGGGACTGCAGCCAAGAATTAAAGATGCTTGCTCCCGGGGAGGAAAGCTATGGCAAATCTAGACAGCATACTAAAAAGCAGAGACATCACCCTGCCAACAAAAGTGCGTATAGTCAAGGCCATGGTTTTCCCAGTTGCAATGTATGGCTGTGAAAGCTGGACCATAAGAAAGGCTGAGCGCAAAAGAATTGAGGCCTTTGAACTATGGTGCTGGAGAAGACTCCTGCAAGTCCCTTGGACTGCAAGGTGTTCAAACCGGTCAGTCCTAGAGGAGATCAACCCTGACTGCTCTTTAGAAGGCCAGATCCTGAAGTTGAAACTCAAATACTTTGGCCACCTAATGAGAAAGAAGGACTCACTGGAGAAGAGCCTAATGCTGGGAAAGATTGAGGGCAATAGAAGAAGGGGATGGCAGAGAATGAGGTGGCTGGATGGAGTCACTGAAGCAGTACGAGTGAGCTTAAATAGACTCCAGAAGATGGTAGAGGACAGGAAGACCTGGAGGAACATTGTCCATGGGGTCGCGATGGGTCGGACACGACTTCGCAACTAACAACAACAGCAATTTTTCTCCTAATGTCTTCATAGACAGGGCAGTAGGGGATAATAGCAAACAATGTCCTCCACTTGACTGGTGCCACAGGAACACAGGTATACCTCAGTGGGCATTTGCAAAATCTTCCCTTGAGCTATACCAAAGGCACAGATCTTTAATGAAGGGATGGAAATACCTTTCTCAGTGGGGTACTGGTACTGATATTCAACCAGATACTGGGCCAGGTTTCTATGTTGTTTATAATAGCGGTATCAGAATGAAAAAAATGAAGACTGTATTGCAATGACCTCTCCACTGGTATCTAATCAAAGAAAGTTTTCTCTTCTTCAAGAGCTTGGGTGACATAGATTGCTTCAGTTCACATGACAGTGTAAATAGTACATGCCCCTTTGATTGTCTGGCTGTTTACCCAGCCGTATAATCAGGCAAAAATGTAGTTCATTACACAGTTCAGCAAAATGAGTGATTGATGCTGAAACATCACAATCCTTTTCCATTTTATTCTCTGTAATGGAGCTCAGATTTCATCCACTTGGCTAGCCTGCTCAGGATGGAAGTAGAGAAAAACTTTGCTGAGTTCATTTTTTAAAAAGCTACACCTTTCTGCATTTCATTATAATAGAAAGAACTTAGATCTGCATAGGTTTGTAGATGAATAAATGCAATTGTTTTAAAGCAAAAAGAAATTTGGATTTAGGTCACGGATACACAAGCTGTAGCAGGCACCAACTTATAATAACTCTTTTTTTTTTCAAAAGCACTAAAACGAGTCTATGTGGGCATTTTATTAATCACTTTTTAATCGCTTTGAAAATGAAGCAAGTAATGCATCAAGTAACTCAGGATATTAATCTTTTTCAGGGTTGTTCTACTGTAAACTTTACCAAGAAACTTCTGAAGAAACCTCCCCAGGCTTGGGCTTTAAAGCCTGAAACTGTGATGATAGAAAAGTATGTCTCAAAGTGGCTTTTTATTTTAACTTGGAGCTGGGTTCTGCCAAGGCAAGGTTTTCTAAGTGTCACAGATATGGTATTTTTGAGTGGGATGTTAGATAACTGGAGTTATCATTTCTTCAGGCTAGTTACAAATTCATTGTCAGCCTGAAGCAGTTGAATGTTTTAAAATGAATTCGTGAAAGGTCACTACAGATTTGAAATTCAGGCACGTAGACTAGTTCTAAAAAGATGATTCCTGGTGCTACAGATCAAAAGACATTAGGCAGGAATTCTGCCTCTATTTCCAGGTAACAGGTAAGATAAAGGATAGAAAAAGATGTGGGGGAAATAGGGAGAGTTTAAAGCAGAAGGCAACAGAGATACTTTTTTCTATCAAAATTCCATGATGCTGTTGGCTATATCTCTTCCTTGTCCACCAAATTAGTGTACATTCCTTTAATGATGCAGAATAGAACCTTGTGACTTACTTTCCATTTCTCTTATTGCTGTTCTCTACATAAAAGGATTAAATAATCAAAACTCACTCTCTTGGCACTATCCTTGCTTATTACCCACAACTTTATGCCTAATAGACAGATATACAGATAATGTAATTTTTTTTGTGGAAATTGGAAATTACAGTAATTTTCCAAAAGAGGCAAGTGAAATTAAACCCAGTACCATTAATATGTCATCTCTAAGCACTGGACATGAACACAAAATTTATGAAATAATTTCCACAGTAGGCCTGCATGACGTGAGTGAGTTTTCACTTAATAAAAAGCTTTTTAACTATGAGGTCAAATTATTATCTTCATTAAGGCAATTGTCCTGGTGCTTCATGTCTCTTCATCTCTCTCAGCCAGCATTTGCAAAGAGTGGGATCGTTTTCTCTGTGTGTACTCTTTTAATACTTCTGGTCATCTACTTCCAGATAATTCCAGGAAGCATTGGAAGAAAACATCTGTGGAACCACAAGGCCTCTTCTACTCACTTAAGTCCCAGATTTAAAAACCTGAAGTGAAGCATTGTAGTGGTTCTGCTAGTAGAAGGGAATGAGGGGGCATGTTATTTCATGAATCACCTTTGAGAGAATATTTCATTTGAGCATTTGTTGAAGCAAAGCGGCATATCATAGCCTTATTTCTGAGTATTTCCACTGAAATAATTTTTTCAATCGCTTCTGTCTTGCATGAATTCCTTGCAAACAAGACAGAAGGAGCTGTAACATCCTTCCCATTCTCTCAGCATAAAAAAAAAAATGTTGTCACTACTCATTATTGCCCACAGTCTGTGGTAAAGCTGGTCCATAGAATGAATTCTAGTGAACCCAAATATAAGATATCTAACCTTCACAAAATTGCTCCTCAGCATGGCAATTAGTAAAGTCAGCAACTCAGTAGCCAGAGCTAGGATGCTCAGCTTTTTGTACATTTGCTGGGTTAGGGGGAGGAGGGGGGTGCCTTCAAGTCAAGACTGATTTCTGTGACTGCTTGGACTACTTTTTAGCTGTACATAAGTCGTCTTCTTTTGTTGTATTTTTATGCTTCTGAATTTTTTGCACCTCACCCTTCTTATGCTGGTCTTGTAATAAAGATTTGATTGGATTGGATTTCATTTCATTAGATTTCATTTCATTTCTCGCCTGGACTAATTCTTGAAATTTTCAGAAGTGGCTTGCCCTTACCTTCTTTCTAGGGCTGAGAGAGAATGACTGGACCAAGATAGGACTAGAACTCTCAGCCTCCCAGTTTCTAGCCTGGTGCCTTAATTACTACAGCATATTGGCTCTCCGTAGCACCTTACATGAACTTAAATGATTTATTCATTTTTGAACATTGTTGCTTTAGGAGAACATGATGGTTGTAGAATCCCATGACTGAATTCTTAAGCAATGGCAGAAACTAACTTGATTTTGATTTCCATAGTCAGAACATAGCAAGTGTCTCTGCTTTCCACAACCACCAAAAACCAGCACAGACTGTTATAATATATGATTTCATATGTTGAATGGATGGTGGGAACTGAGAGCAAGTGCCCGCTGGCTGATGATCAAGGCTAATATATCTTTCCTTCCCAACAAACTGTAATGAATAATGACAGGACAGACAATGCTGTTTTCTCTCTCCAATAAAAGTGAGATTTTTTCACCTCCAGCATTTTGCTAAACAAAATCACAAGGCAAGCTGTAAAGGAGAAAAGGAGCCACACTGTTCTTGAGGATAGATTCTTCCCATATTGGTTGAGGGTTTTGAAATGAATATCTCTCAGAACATTTTGATTCCATCTCGAACTTTCACCAAACAGAATGTGATTAATGGACAAGTTGACTGATACATGGCAGCCCCTTAAAGGCTGGTGTCTGGCCCACATTACATCTTCAAATCACTTGTTTAATTTTTTTTTACACAGCAAATTTCTCCCTGCCTTTGACATGAAAGTGTTATGTATAAGCTGATTCATCATTCTTTTGTAGTTCTACAACAGCAAATCAATGTTCATCTGTTAATCCCAAGTTCTCCGATTGGGCTACATATATGTACTGGTTATTTATTTATTTATTTATTTATTTATTTATTTATTTATTTATTTATTTATTTACTTACTTACTTACTTACTTACTTACTTACTTACTTACTTACTTACTTACTTACTTACTTACTATAAATACATGCAAACAAACCATTTTTTCTGTGTCTTCTCAGTAGCCATACTTACACTATTCATTGTTTAAATATTCAGCTTACATTTAAACCCAACATGAAATACTTCCACAAGCAATAACTGTAAACACAATCAAAGTATTTAAAGTTAACATATGCTTGCGATTTTGCACATATGCAAATTCATTTTTAACAAAATTAAACCCATGATTATTTTTACCTAACTTAAACCTTCTCTCCCCCCCCCCCCCTCTCTCTCTCTCTCTCTCTCTCTCTCTCTCTCTGGGCTCTTGATTGGCCCTGCACCCAGGTGCCCCACCCCCTGGGAGAAGCGCGGCCAGGAAGTCCCTTCCAAGGCGCCCGTCCAAGGCGCCCGTGGCCGGGGAGCCGTGTGGGGCAGCCCACCAGAGCCTCCATTGAGTGGGCCAGCCCTCCCGCAAGCTGCGGCCCTGAGGGAGCTCAGCCCCTGCGATCCCCAGCCGGCGCTACCGTTGGCCCCGCTGGCCAGGAAGGCGTGCTGGAGTCCCGGCTGCCACGAAGGCGATCATCCCGCTCCTCTCCCATCACCCAGAAGAAATAAACAATTAGTCCCCAGTGCTGGGTTTTCCCTGCATGCAGGGCTTACATTGGTGGCGGAGACACAGCAAGGAAGGGAGGGAGGGAGGGAGGGAGGGAGGGAGGGAGGGAGGGAGGGAGAGAGAAGCAAGCTGCTCCCTCCCCAGCCTGCTTGCCTTTCCCTCGCTCCCCCTAGCCCAGGTCCCGCTTCTTCGGCAGCGCCTCTGCCCAGCGGGGCTCCTCCATCTCCCACAGTTGGGACGCCACTGCCTCATCCGCAGGAGGCAAGCGAGAGAGCATGCGAGGCCATCCCAGGAAGGGCAAGCAGCAGAGGAGAAATGGAGGTGGCCTTTTTGGCAGCAGCTTGGCCGTGGCGTGCAGTCAGATTCGCTTGCCAGGCTGCCAGCTCCGAGTGCTTAGCTAGCAGGCAGTCTGTTAGTCCAAAAGAGCTGCCCCGGGTCCCAGGCTAGACGTTGGGAGTGAGCCCTGCCTGCTCCGTCCGCTGCCTCCGCTTGCTTTCAATGCCAGCGTAACGCTGCTTTATCTGCGTATTCTGATTGCAGCTATTTTGGCTACAGCCCAGGGACCTCAGCGAGATACAAAGCAGTTGGTTGGAACCTGCAAGAAGAGGGAGATCCAGAAAGTCCGCAGCCTTAAAGCCCCCCCCCCACACACACGAGAGAGAGAGAGACAGAGACAGAGAGACAGAGACAGATATGTATATATATATATATCATAAAGGTAAAAAAGGATATATGCAGTTTTATCTTCATTTTAGATGTCAAAAGGGTTTTGCGGCTCCCAGTGTTTTCTTTTCTGTGGCAAACGGGTCCAAGTGGTTCTTTGAGTGTTTAAGGTTGCCGACCCCTGGTTTAAAGAATGGCAGAGGGATATCTCTAAGTTTATATAGCAGGGGAAAAAACTGAGAATTAGATATAAATTATTGCAAGATGCTAGGGAAAGAGGGGGTTTGGGTTTACCTGATTTGAAACTGTATTTTGATGCTTGTTGTTTGATTTGGCTAAAAGAATGGATGAACCTTCAGAATAAGAGGTTGCTGGACCTAGAAGGCCATGAATTAAATGCAGTATTATCTTGAAGCATTTTTATTGCTTTTTGAAGGTTAATCTTCCAGTTCAACATGTTCTCAGCAACCCTTCCAACTTATATGTTAATTCCCTGAGCCCTATCATAATAAACTCTTTCCCAGGCTAGATCTATGAGATCACAGCTAATTGATCACCTAGAATGACATACATAGGGCAAGAAAATAGTTAACAATAGCAAATCCTATTGATTTAGTGTACTAAAATATAAAGATACAGACATTCCTATAAAGTTGGGAAATAATGCAAATGCTAGTATTTTATCATCTTGGCCCATTCTTTTCAGATCACAATTGCTTTGCTTTCCTGAACATTAGATAAAGTATTGGGGGGGGGGGTCATAATTAGGTTGCAGAATTCCAGATGACCTGTAGATGGAAGAAAAAAATTGAAGTCTCATCTTGATATTTGCAAGGTATAGTTGCTCAAGTCATAAAGTTACTACCGGTAACAGGTGATATATTTAAAGCCAGAATCCATAAACATATTTGTATTCTAAACTATAGTTGAATCTATAGTTTCACAGATTATACAGAGATTGTCCCTACAAAATTAATAGTGGTCTGCATTACTGCTTTGCACATAATGCTTGGAAATAGCTCTTTCTTTGGAACTATTAACTGAATATAATTATATTGATTTTGACTTTGACTTTGCTTGAATTGATTCTGTTCATGTGCACTAAATTTTGTATCTTGCTTTAATTATTGTAAGCTTATATAAACAGAAGATGGGGTATGAAATCAATAATAAATTACAAAATAAGATGAAAAAGTTACGACCTTGAACCTTAAGGCTAGATATTGCAACTGCAAACTTCAAGCAAAAGGCTGACAGCAGCTGTGATCATAACTTTTGACAGCACATACAAGAGTGCTGGCAATTTACCAAACATTGTCACACATTATTGTTTCTGCCACACTTAATTAATTAATCAAGAAACCATCAACAAATTGTGGAAAGAACTTATAGTCATCTCAACTACTGCTGTAACTTTTTCAGATTGTTTTAGCAGAAAGGGTTTAAAAATATCCTAATACCTTTGACAGTAATGCCCAATGAGCCCATCCTTTCAACCTAAAATTTGAAAGGAACTGGGAAAATCATCAAGGAATCTCATACAATGAATCCTTGCCCATTTTTCAAGCAAAAATTAATAAACATAAATATGTATTGGATTTCTTTTGTTAACTGCCAGATTTATCATTACAAACATCAGAAAAGTAAAATATATCTTACTTTGGATCAATAGTATTTGAAAATGTGTGAAATTGCTCTAGCTGAAAAATTAACATAACGACAAAAACATCTGAAAAACTCCACAGTAATTTACTCAAATCTGAACACTGTTCAAGAGCTATATCAACAAAGTTTTCCTCTAACAGATTACCTTCATTTCTATAAATGTCATTTTGGATACAAATACTAATATTTAAAATATTTGTATTTTTTTAAATATAGGTGTAGATATATGTGTATAGCCCCAACTTTTTCATTTTCAGTTGTTTCTGTTTTCTTTTCAAGTCTATATTAGTTTTAGTATATATCTTTTCATTTTGTAAAACTTCAATACAAGATATTACGCTACTATTTATAAGATAGCAATTCTTTGTTCATATAAATATAATTAGAGATACATTTTGCTGCCTATTTTGGGGACACTCTTTGCTGCTGGTTTAGCAATAGACGTTATCTTTCATTGCTTTAATTCCTCCTCACTTTTAAAGGTGTGCCTGAAGCCAAAATATTTCCACTGGGTAAGTTCATCAGGATGGATAAACATTATTTTCTCCCTTGAGTTACAAAATCTGACAAGAATAAATATTTGCGTAGAACCCATGGACTTCAACCAAGCACTATAGTTCTCCAGCCAATCATATGGATGAGCAGCCAGAATCCAACATGCTCTGCTGGGCTGGTTGGTCCTCCAAAGTTACCAACTGTATAATAGCAGGTACCATGCCTGTTGCCTGTGGACCATCCTTCTACTTCTGCCTGATGGCTGCTTCAACCACTCTGCAGCATCTTCCTCTGCTCGAGACTAACATTTAGACTAATGTATTTATTTAATATTTGGATATTTTGTAAAAGTGTTTGCCAATAAGCATCTGAACATTTTCATACAAAAGTCAGGCATATACACCTTTTGTGATCTCCTAGATCTAGAATTCTTCTGCATCTTTTATCAACTCTCACTATTTTCTGGTTTCCAACTTGTAACCAATAGGGCTTTCTTTTTTTACAACCTATTTCTTTTATGCTTAACACTGCCTCCACTTCCTCTCTTCTGTTTGTTACTATAGTACCTGGACAATTTTCATCATCTATATAAGCTTTTGTGTTATGTACACGGTTTTTCTACACAAGGTGAAGAATGAAATTGCATGCTATTCTGGCACATCCACAGACTTAGCATTAAACATTTTCCAAATCTCAGTAGCAGTTTAGGAGGGGGGAAAAACTCACACAAAGGGCTCAATCAAGCTGCATAAATCATTCCTGAGATGTTTTCTTTACATTTGAAGATATACAAACAAGTTGAAGTGGACCATGATCAATAGCCCTTAAAATAAAATGCTGCTTTAGAACCACATTAATTATATAGACACTTTATAGCATGACTTGCCAAGGGTGTGCAGTCATTTTTTGCTAATGAAAGCCTAATGATCTCCAGTATTGGTAAGTAAGTAAACACCTCTGTTATGTGCTGCAGGCTGCAATCTATGAAGTAAGAGCCAGGGGGCACCAGAGGGAACCAGGCCCTCCAAACAAATTCACCGGATGAGAGACATTGTTATGAAAGCATGTTCCAATAAAAGAGTATATGTGTAAATACAGACCTATTTCCCAGCATTTGCTGAGCAATGTGATTGCTCTCTGACACATGTCAGATTAGCAACATGCTTGGGAGCATATCTTGGGCAAGTATAGTTTTTCTTCACATGTGATAGGATTCACCACCAGCTCCTTCTGCTGATCCAATGTAGTGTTGGAATGCACACTCAAATATTTGCAAGATAGATAGATTGCCATGGACAGAGCAAGCCTCAGTGCTGTAGGACGCTGTCACAAGCTGTAATTCCTTCTTGCTCTGGCATCTTTCTTCTCCTAAAATAAAGTTAGAAGCCGGGCAAGCTGAAAGGAGAGCAGAGAGACAAGGAGGCAGGAATGAAAAGGAGAGCGATCGGAGGAAGCCCCCCTGAAAGGGGAATATTTACTTAATAAATAATATCCTCTTAAGTCAAATTCTAGAGGCAGAAGTGATAACATGCTCTGTTAGCAGGAGTGAATAATTATTGGAGATGTTTGAAAGGACACAGTTGTCTTCAGCTAGGAATAATCAAAGGAAAAAATAATCCTAGTGCTAATCAGGAAAGTCAGGCAAGAAAATATGACCCGCTTATTGTAGAGGAATCTGCAGCAGAGTGGATACAAATGGGCCCTTAATAGAATTAATTTGACAAGGAATTCTGCATTTCTGGCATATCTGGATGGGAGAGGACAGCTCAGTGCAAGGCATTTTCATGTTTATAAATACTTTTATGTGATCACTAGTTAGGTACAACGGGAGGAAATGTAGAGCTTAATAATGTTTTTAACTGATTGAATTTTTAATATTTTTCTTTTTTCATAAGATCATCTACATTTATTTTACAAAACGATAAACAGTTTTTTACATCCATATAAACATTAATTTTGAGAATTTTCTAGTTTACAATTATTTCTCAAGAGTTCAATTTTAGTTTTTTTATAATTTTTATTGAAGGTTTTAATTACAGTAGTAAAAACAAATATAAATTAAGCTCAGAGAAAGGAAAAATAGGAAGAA
This sequence comes from Azemiops feae, assembly GCA_023970755.1. Taxonomy (NCBI): domain Eukaryota; kingdom Metazoa; phylum Chordata; class Lepidosauria; order Squamata; family Viperidae; genus Azemiops; species Azemiops feae. The sequence goes on along the minus strand of JALGBA010000649.1, from coordinate 999,327 downwards.
TAAAAAATGCAGAAAAATAAAAAGAAGAAAAAGTAACATAAAGGAAAAGAAGAGAAATATATAAAGAAATTATTTCCAATCTTCATCATAAGTATGAACATTGATAACCCTTCATCCCCTATAAGGTTACAAACATGTCTTCTTCCTATAACCTGTCCTTTATCCATTTGCAAATCCATAAATCATCAACTTTTCATTCAGCAGTAAGGTATTAGCAAAAAGTCTGTAAAGGTTAGCACAGTTTTATAGAACTATGTCTTATTTTAACCATGGTCAAACAAATCAACTTTTTATTCTTTTCCTTTACTTCTGACAATCTTTATTGCAATAGCACTTAGACTTATATACCGCTTCATTATGCTTTACAGCACTCTCTAAGCAGTTTACAGAGTCAGCATATTGTCCCCAACAATCTGGGTCCTCATTTTATCAACCTCAGAAGGATGGAAGGCTGAGTAAACCTTGAGCAGGTCAGGATTGAACTCCCGACAGTCAGCAGAATTAGCCTGCAATACTGCATTCTAACCATTGAGCCACCACAGATCTTTAATTCATTCACATATTGTCATAAGTTTTGGTCTCTCTTCAATTTCAAAGGCTTCTTTGGGGCTTTAGCAAAGCTCTTTTGTAAATACAGCAAAAACTCATTATCTAGGTCTTTCTCTTAGTTTATTTATAATTCTACTTTGATTTTCAAACCTTTAACCAACTTCTTTTGTATATCCAGTCCTAGTCCTAGTTATTCTAGTTATTGGCTTGTGATTTTTGCTTCAAATTTAGCTGCATTGTCTATCTAAACCAGGGGTAGGCAACCTTGGCTCTTTTATGACTCGTGGACTTCAATTCCCAGAATTCCTGAGCCAGCATGGCTGGCTCAGGAATTCTGGGAGTTGAAGTCCACGAGTCATAAAAGAGCCAAGGTTGCCTACCCCGATCTAAACCATACATTTTTTTATTACCCAGTATTTCTGTTCTACTATTTCTGCCTCAGGCAAACTTTGTTTCACATCTATTATTTCTTCATTGACCTTTTGGACACAATCTATCCATAGAAGCAGACTGATGTTGGTGATATTGTATCGATATTTGCCCCATTCTTCAAAAATCTCCTTGACTGTTTCAATGTTTTGTGGCATTTTGTAAATCCCCATACAAGCTAAAAACTAAAGACACTTTTTATTTTCCTTTTCTGCCTAGAATCTTTAGTCCCTTTAATGTCCAATTACTGAAATCATAACGTCTCAAATCTCTGTTATGGTTTAAGATAGACAGAACAATTTGGTTCCTTTCAACATCACCTCATGGATGAAGAGCATAATTCATTGCCATTATTTATTTATTTTTGTCTTCTTATCCAGTGCTTCTAGTTCTGCTTGAGTATGGTGCATTATATTCCAGCTGTGTATCTAATGACCTGAATTGCCGAGTTTGGACTTTAAGATCTCTTTCGCTCATCATGAACAGTAGCACTCTGTAATGACCAAATGACTTCAAAGAATATAAATCCTTCCATTCCTCACCAGTTAGTTAGAACTGGAGAAGTTTCTTGGAAGAGAACTGAAATATTTTCAAAGGAAAAAACCAAGAAAGTCCAGTTGCCTTTTGGGGAAAATAAAAAGGCCTCAACCAAAATCTGAAGCACTTCTTCCGAGCTCTAATCCCTATGTTTATGAGAAATTCCACATTTTTAGGGCTTGCTCTTCAGCAATCTTTTGAACCTGTGGTATGATGAGAACAACTCTGCTATGACACATTATGAATATCAGTTAAGGAAAAGAATAGAGAGAGGGGGTTGATTTATTGGAACCCATCAAAGAATATAATACCTTGAAATTTTATTTAGCATCTGGGGATTAAAATTTCAGGAAGTTTTCAAAATAAGTATGTTTCTTCTTTTTCTGTTCCCAACAATAAAACATTCTGGTTTAGGGTCTACAATTAATCCCTTCAGGGAAACATAGCAAGATTGGAGATATCAGAAAGGTTGTGATGAAATGATGAAGCTTGTTCTTGTCACACCACGTTAAGATGCGAATGGTACTATGAAGCTGCTTTTCTAGATTACCTAGAGCTCACAGCAACATGGTTCTTGCAATTTATGCAAATACATCCTGGTACTTTGAGGCAGATCAGCCTCCTCTTGACATTAAAGTTATCTTAATGATCTTTGAAATGTGGCCTTCCTGGTGAATGTTTTCATAGCTACTTACTAACATGGAGCCCCCTTTGGTCCTTCTGTTTTCCCAGAGTTGTTTATCTCAGAAGTTTGACAACAGCAAAATTTAAATAACTTGAAAATGTGAGTCTGAGTTTCACAAAGAGTTTGAACTCTGGACTTCACTACCAGGGAAAGAGAGAGAAGCAGTGTTAGGATTTTACAGAATTTAACAAATAGCTAGAGATTACATCCAGTAGGCTAACATGTTTCTCATCCCAATCATTGGCCTAAACACAAAATAAAAGGGTTCTTCTTATCCCATGCCTGGAGGCTGTGAGGGTCTGGATGGCAAACATCCAGGAGAGAGAAGTCATTGTTGGGATGATATGTGGGCATGATTCCATTAGAAAATCATTCACTCTTATGTATCTCCAAACTAATGAGTAATTTACTTCTAATCTGAAGCTCACATTGATTTATACATATTGAATTATTTGTTTTAGGTAGCTAGAGGAAAAAAACAGTGCCAGAAATTCTGAACTTCCATCATGGGAGGTAGGATTGTAAGAAGGTCTACTCTGCAAGTTATTTTTAGACCTCATGAGAACTTTTCCTTTGGAGTCTAATTGATTTTTGCTAATTCAAATTATTTCTGCAAATAAGCAGCCTACACTGAACCAAATGTCTAGAGTTTGATTTAGCTTCCTCTGAGGCAATGTGAGACAATCACTGCCATTCCATTATTTAATGGACTTTAGAAAATCTCTCCTGGCTTTTTACATCATAGTTTTTTTTTTGTCATACCTAAATGGCTATTTGTTGTCTAGTGCATTAGTTTCCAGGGAGCCCAAGATTTGCTATTGATACATCAGGCTGTTTAAGCAGGAAAGCCTGATAAAGGCTAATTACTTGTGCAGTGAACATTTGGAATCTTTTGTATTGTGCTTAAGAAAAAAGAAGTCACATCTGCCAATCTCTCCAAAAAGTTCTGTTAAATTTTGTGGGGGAAGCAATACAGGAAGAGGGCTATTTATCCTTCTCTTCAGCTCCTGAAAAAAGGCAAGGTTTAAATCTAACAAAAAAGCAAGTAGTAGTAGTAGTAGTAGTAGTAGTAGTAGTAGTAGTAGTAGTAGTAGTAGTAGTAGTAGTAGTAATAATAATAATAATAATAATAATAATAATAATAATAATAATAATAATAATAATAATAATAATAATAATAATAATAATAATAATAATAATAATAATAATTGGAAGGGACCTTGGAGGTCATCTAGTCTAACCCCCTGCTCAGGCAGGAAAGCCTATACCATTTCAGACAAATGGCTCTCCAGTCTCTTCTTAAAGAGTGAACTATCCATATCTGATGTTGAATTGAATTGAATTGAATTGAATTGAATTGAATTGAATTGAACTTTATTTGGCCAAGTGTGATTAGGTGTCATGGTTCTGACAGATGAAACTCTTCAAAGAACTTCAAGGCATTGTTTACCTTAAAGAATCTTTATTCGAGTCACATAGCTTCGGCACGTACATAGGCAAAGCCAAAATCTGAATTCCCCTCCCCTAAGCACATAGTATCAAAGCACAATTCCCTCCTCTAATTAACAGTCATAAATCACATTCTCCAATTAGTTTGAAATGCCGGCTTTCCCTCCAGTTCTTCAACCCGCCATTTCTTATCATCTCTTATTTCAAAAAACCTTAGTTCTCACCCTAGTTACATATTGTTATGTCTAGCTAAACTCTTGTGCACATTCCTCCCTCCAGCATCATCTAACTCTAACTCTAACTCTAAAAGTAAAATATAAGAAGAAAATGGTTGCATCTCCAACTGTTGTCAAAGCAAAACATCCGATGTTAGCAGCGTTGACATTAGGCACACAAGGAATTTGTCTCCGCTGCAGAAGCTCTCAGTATATACTCTCAAAGGTGCTTTTTCAAAAGGAAACTGGACTTTCTTTCTTTGTTTTTCTTGAAGATGTTTCGCTTCTCATCCAAGAAGCTTCATTGATTCTGGCAGGATGGTGGGGGAGATGGAAGGCTTAGTTCTTGACCAGTTCTCACTTATGGCCAGTCATAGCAGTCAATGGGCAAGCCAGGTGGCAAGTTGCTCAGGTTGATCTCCACCCCACCTTTCTTTGTTCACACATACCATGCCCTCCTTCC